>JABASD010003585.1:0-19211 GCA_019776165.1 Pogonognathellus flavescens | reverse complement strand
GGGGGGAAGTGGACGAATTAATCGAATTTGTTTATTTCGTGTATGACATGAATGGAGATCGATCCTTGGCTCGTGAAGAACTGTATCATTGTTTAAAGGGTTGCATTCACGCTGGCTACGGTGTCGATTCGGATGAGATCGACGAAGTTGAAAAGGAAATCGTAGAAATAGCAATGAAGAAGTTGGACGTGAACAGAGACGGGCAAATCACTTTCGACGACTTTCAAGACGCTGTACATTCGGATCCGTTACTTCTGCAATCGGTTGGTCCTTGTCTTCCTACAGCAAAGGCGGCTGCAGCATTTCTAGCAGTTGTAACAGATGACTATCGGGCTTACACCGGTTGCTGGGGATCATCTTGGCTGCGAGGTAATAAATTGAAAAAGAGCACGAAAGCTGGCGGAGCTGTTTTCGGAGGTCGCGCTTCCATTTCCAAACAAAACTTTAACGGAAATAACGGTGCTGTGAATGAAAACGGACAAGGACAACATCCTCCAACTTCACCTTAATTGAAACTGCATGATTTCCTTAGTCTTACCCCAGTGTCTATTAATTTTCTGTTTGTCTGACTGTTCAAAATTATGAGATATTACTTTCAACAGCTCTTCAATCCGTATTATAGAGTTTATATTCGAAAATTCCAGAAAAATTGTTATATCAACTAGCAAAGAATATTCCTATCAAAAATAGAAATCCAAATTGGCAAAGTGTGATACTAGATAATTTCCAAAACGGCTGATTCTAGTAAATGTTTTTTCTGTGTGTCATCATATCTGAAATCAAGAATAGAACTCGATCATTTTCGATCTCATCAGCTATCAGCTTTTATGTAAAAGGCAGCTTACAAATTATTTTTAAATAATAAGTTGTAACATCTGAGTGATTTAGGGTCAAGTTATTATTTATTTTCAATTTTGAGACACCTTTGAATTACATTTTTAGCTTTAGCTTTTTAACTAATCATAAAATTGTTAAATCTACTAGTTTTATCGCCGCAAATCAGTGTAAACCAGAGCACAATATTGTGTATTTAATAAAGCTACAAAAATACACACTAAACATGTTTAACAAAATATATTCTTATTTCACAAAAGCTCGTCTGAATTTGCATTGTTTGTAGTAGATATTATTATCATTAATTTTAACTAAATATAAATTTTGATTTTTGTGTTAATTATTTTTTGCCTTTACACTTTTCTAAAAAAATGTTTAATTTGTATCATGAGGACGCGACAGAAGATGATTTAGCATTTCATTTAACCAGCAATATTTTTTAGACTTTATCATTTTTATAAATTGCATAAAATAATCTACAACTGAAGATTGTACTATATTCCACTTTATTTAAATTAATTGTTATCACGGTGAAGATTGAAATGTATACTTATAAAGTATTATCTGCCAAGGTAAACTTTACACTGCTCTAACAGACCAACTTAATCTTAATTGTACAACGTATACAACAACAACGATTAACTCGTATGTTACATAGGGAGAAAATATCAGCAAAATTTCCGGTACGAATGTTATGTCTTCATCATCGGCCAGAAATGTTTTTACTAACAGCCAAATTGCAATTTGGAAGTACAGTATCACCATTCGGAACACAAACCATTTCATGCATTGACGAATACTTTCCTGTGTAATTAAATAAAATTATCACATTATATTATCATATAAATTAGTAATAATTAACAATTATTTATAATTAATTTTTGTTGCAATTTTTATCGAATTTAAATTTAGTTTGAGAGAAACATTTACAGTGTCTACTCCATTTCTGATTAGCCGATAGAGATATAATTCCAGCATATACCCGAGCAGTATGAACACGTAAATGAACCCAAATTGAGCTGTACAATCAAGGGAATCGTTTAAGTTATAATTAATAAATTCGCGTGAGGCTTCCAAAGAATTAGGTAAAGCATTATAGCTGTGATCATAAAATTAAATACCTCGAACGACCTCTTCTCTGTCATTTAGTCCAGCATGATATCCTACAATGACTACGTAATTCACCAGCATTCCGTCATTTTCAGTATCATCCATAACAACTAGGGCCATTGTTAAAAGAACAGCGATTCCAAGGCTTAGAAGGGTAGCTATCACCTAAACAGTCAAATTAATTGCGCTTTTTTAATCATTTAAGTAGGTAACTCATTCTCTTATATTTCAGTTAAATAATTTTAAGCGATATGTTCCCTGCATGATGATGTATGATGTATTTGGAACCGAACTTATAAGTTCTACATGTAATTTTGTTTCGGGTGTAGATTGTAAAAATATTTAAATACGCACAGTAAAAAATAATATAAAAATATAATAAAAGTGTAAAAATCATGTTATTTTATTTTAGAACTGTTTTATTTGTAGTTTAACTTTATAGGATATTATATATTCAGAGCACAAGTTACAGTAGATAATTTTGTTTTTTGGTTGAGACTGATTTACATATACGTAACGTACGACCGTTTCTATATGATAATATAATATTATGTGCCAGCAGAAGTGCAGGTGCTACGTGCTTAATCTGACTAAAAATATGTTTTCAAGTAAAAATTAATGCTTATAGTTTAAAAATGGTATCAACATTACTTACAATATCAATGACCGACAGTACTTTCAACATACGTCCGGGTGGACAGCCACATGTAATGATATTCAATGGCATTTCGATTTATTTTATTTGTCAAGGTTTTTGAACATTAAAAACTGAGATAAAATCACAACATCGTATACAAATATTGTAATACCGAAAGCCAACTATTGTCGCACAAGTACTATATGAGTCAATGAGTCATTTACGTATTAGTATATAATATATAGGTTAGGGAACCTAAAAATGACTTTCTGTTCTACTGCCTGGAACTTTCACTTTAAGAAAATAAGTACTGAATAATATACAACTCCTAATATGTGTAAGAGAATATAAGTGAAATGTTTCTGTTAGAAATGAAAATTTTATTGCATTTGCTGAATCTGTCTTCGTAAATGTATTGTAAAAATAAATATAATTTTTTCTTAACCGAGACGGTCATTTTGCCGCTGGAGTTTTACATGGGCATCCTCACACATGCACGTGCATCGTATTCTATTCCCGAGTCCCGAGGTTCCAGAATATTTTATAAGATTACGGGGAAACAGAGTAAACAACGAGTTGAAACTTCGGATCGATCGATACCGACATACACGCGTGCTTAAAAATACTTTCACAGTATTGACAATTCGATTATTAGAGTATTGCGTGGAGAAAATGAGAATAAACATATCATGTTATTAAATCAACCGGGCATACCAATTAATGGGTTCTGAGACAAATACACCTTTTGATAACGCTTTATTTTATTTATTACTTCTATTCATGGTCTATGTGAAACAAAGGAAAAGCAATGTAGTATTTATGACTAAAGAATGTTGTATGCAATTATGTCCAAACTTTGAACATTAAGAAAAGTTTGTTTATACCTGGGTTGGCCCTTACAAAGTTGCGATAAAATTACTATTAAATTCATTCATGTAGATGTACTTATTTAATATTACTACTAATTTACAAAAATTTAAAAGCTCCATCATGAATCTCTTATCTATGCTCGACAAAAAAAGTGAAAAACTACTCGCTGGTTATGTGCGTCTTTAACTGAACAATAAAGTTTTAGTAAAGAATTCTTTTATTTTTAATTTCGTTTTATTTTTTTCGCTCTTTTTATCAGAAATTATTACAACTTTTTATTTTTATTTCATTATATATAATTTTGTTTGATAAGAAACTAATGTTATAACAAATGATTGCGATAATAATATATTGTACCTTTGTGATCTTGTATTCTTGTATACTAACCTTGAAACCCAAATTAGAGTGTATCACAGAAGGAAAACACAGTAATTAGCATAATGTAGGTTTTACGACCTCATTAGTCGTGTATCATGTATTAAAATTCTTGTACGCTGTAATACCTGACTGATTTACTTAAAACGTTGGAATGTTGTAAGGAAAATTCCAATTTTAATTAAATAAACAATAACCCCATGCTACAAAACTTATGTGCGAATAATCACGAGTAAATGAATGTTTAATACCATACCCGTGTATTTTAACATATTTCTAAGAAGCATTTTTTTCTCACTTACTAGTTAGACAATATCTTTCATTTCATTTGCCCCTTCCATTACTCATGACTTTGAAAATACGTAAAGGAAGTACGTGATTACAAATACAAATGAGACGTCAGTGTCAAATTAATCACTTTTGTAAAGCAATACTTACGTTAAAACGTCATACTGTGTAAAATCAATATTTAACTTCGCCCGACGAAGCTATAGCTCCATTTTATTATTATTAAAGGAAAGTTTGTCAGATATTTATAAATAAATTCCTATAAAATTAAGCAATTGTCAGATAGAGTGGGTTTTATCAAACAGAATTAAGTAAAATCAAAGACATGGTAGTGAATGCCGACTTGTTAATAATATTTTATGAACCTTTTGCGGTTCAAACAATACAACGATAAAGCAATGCCCTATGCCCGAAGCAAGGGCGTATCCACATATATATTGCTCGCCGGGTATGACATCCTCCCACAGATTCCGGGAAAAGGGTTTATTTAACAAAAATTAGCAGCCGACGGCATTAAATTTGAGTTTTGAATTTAAGCCCCTTCCATTGTGAATCCTAAAAGATACGCCATTTACCCTCTACTCGGTTGATGATAAATCTAAATATGATAAAGAGTTCCTCTATGCACACAGGGATACTAACAATTAGGGGAAAGTTTGTTAACACTATCAAGTTCGTTTCGTTCATAAATAATAATAATGATGGTATGATACAGCAATAGTAGTGAAGGCTATAGATTAAATATAGATAATGGTACGATATTATGATAAGACAATTTTTTCACCGCCTAATTGAATGACGACTGTCGTGGTATCACACAAACAAACCTGTCACTTCATTAACAGTCTGTCAAAAGAGTCAACATTCTTCAATGTTTCTTGAATCGATACAATTAGCTTCATTTGCACCGGCTATTGGTAGAAATTATTCAATAAAAATTAAATCTATACGTGTACCGAATAAGCGATAAATCATAATCACATTATTTACCGCATATGCTAAATAATACAAACATTGAAAAGAATTCATAAAACGTAAAGAATTCAATCAAATCCTCCACCTATGGAACGAAGAAACATAAATTTGTAATTTGACAGCTGCTATCGCTATTTGTGAACGTACAAAAATGATTATAAGTTCATATTAACTTTTAACAAATGTAAATAAGATAAACATAAAATATACTCATCCTACTAATCAAGTTAATTTTATAGACCGTCATTTATTATGTGGAAAGCTCCACAGGTGCCTTAAGGCAATCAAACAAAATCCTAACAAAACCAACTAGTTTGTTATACACTCACAATATGACTCATGAAGATTGCTTTACTATATCTATAATATAAAAAAATCTAGTTTTTCATTTTGCAGCTGTGGTACTTTTCTTATTTTATTAGGTATGCTTATGCTTTGATCATTAAGCAGAACAATAATTAAAAGATGTCGTAGGGATTTTTAACAGGTTACAGTTTAAAACTCAAACTAACTCTAATGTCTCAATAGGAAGGGGTTTTAATGCAGTTAAATCCCCGTACGATTCTGTGTGTATTTTATCATATTTTTTGTTTAAATATTCCATCTGCACATTTTAAATCTGTAACATTACAACTAATAATTTTAGCAAGACCGTCACTCTACCCTACTAAAATGATTTCCACGTATTTAACACGTTAACGAGTTCAATTCCCGTACTGAGATTTACAGGTCATTGTATTGCAATGAATTTGAGCTGATGATGAGACTACAACAAACTCCCTACCTAAGAATTCTTTTTAGTTCTACATATTATGCATTTTCCATCAACAGTTTATGCCCACACTTGGAAGGGGAAGGAACCGGTCCGTCATTTTCACGCACACCCAACCACAATTTCGAGATTAGTAGCAGACTCAAGCTTTTTTATATATTAAAGTACAACAATTGTATATACAACGTCACTTTAGGTACATGGTACGTACCTAAGTACATAAACATGCATACAAAGCATTTAAAATACATTCACCTATAGATTATGTACCTAGAGCATTATTATTATCAACTGCAGATGAATCCATTATACTTTTACACACTTAAGTATTATAAATACGAGAGAAGAGAGAGAGAGAGAGCGACAAAAAAGGAAACATGATTGTCAACCTCATCCTTTACTTACGTCATACCTACGCACATGTATGTGCACGACATTAAAAATTAACACCTATTGTTAGAAAGTATGTCTACGCCTACCCTTGACCCTTCTAAAACTGATAATGCAAGAGTTGACA
Organism: Pogonognathellus flavescens; assembly: GCA_019776165.1. NCBI lineage: Eukaryota > Metazoa > Arthropoda > Collembola > Entomobryomorpha > Tomoceridae > Pogonognathellus > Pogonognathellus flavescens. The sequence goes on along the minus strand of JABASD010003585.1, from coordinate 12,833 downwards.
TATTTATTAATTAGCAATCATAAATTCATGTACTTATACCCATATACATATATTATACAATAAATATAAATACATATATAAATGGGATAGATTGCCAAATGCCATGTCAGTGCAATGAACGCACAGAGGATGTTATGATAAAAATAAAATAAAACAAATACAGTACTGCCCCGATAAAAATGAAAAATGGCAATTGAAAACACAAAACGGCAACTGCTACATATAATATAGGTATACATGGAACAAATTGTGGTATTATGCACGAATTTCTCCCGTTTTTAACAAACATTCTATATTTTCATTGGAATTTCCTGTGATGTTGGTATTATACTAATTTCTATTTCTGTCCAAAGGAGCAGTGGTCGACCTTTGTATTATTTACAACCCTAAAACCTAAAATAAACTTAAATTCCTTGATAATACAAAATAGGAGAAACTCAAACCCTTCTTTCCAAAGAGACAAACTTATATGAAAGATTTCTGAAGCAATGTTGTAATTTATCCGCATAAGATTACTCTTGCTTGAATTTCTCTATAAAAGAACAGGCTTAAAATACGTAAATTTTGTTTTGTGTATGGGAAATGCGTGGAAAATGTATAAGACGATTACTCTACAATCAATAGGTAGTTTACTTTCCAGTTATATATTGTTGGTACATCGTTACCTGTATTTTGATTATTGTATAGGGTTGATGAGAAATGCATGGGATAAGGCAGTACAAATATACACAGAGAGATAATGATAATAGGTAAGTACGGTGTGTGATGAGGGATTTTCGGGAAAGGCTCTGTCTCTGTCTGTACCTACTCTCTGTAAGAGTATTGAATACGTATAGTAACATTATTCCACCAAGAAATTCAAGGCAAACTTGTTACCAACCTTGGACTACACTCCCAACAACATCCCAACTGTACTGTGTATTAAATGCAATAATATTATAGATTCTAGTTGAAGAGCAGGTTCATTGACTGTCGTGTTCCTTCATCTCACAAAATTTTCATACCATCATATAACTTCTACAGTAGATTTATGATTTTAAATTCATTTACTCATTCCTTTCTGGGTGTCTACAGTGTCTAGGTAGCTAAATACCACATGCATTTCCATACTCCTCTCTCTCTCTTCTGCTGCTCTGTACCACAAAATTCACAATATTACAATGCGATCGACGAGCAACCAGTTGAAATGTTATTTAGCATTTATTTGCTGCTTGACAGCTAGACAGTTCGTTTGTTTACATAAGTAGACAGGTGTGCTACGTGTACCGTGTACATACACAAAAGCAAAATGTGTAAACGTAACCTCTACATTTTACACTTCAACCAGTCCAGAAACTATTACATTCAAAAGAGACACGAATGCTAAGGTGGCTTTTTTCGTTTGTGTGCATTCAGATTTGCAAAAACAAGCTAAAGGGGTTTTACATTGTGACAAAATTTGAAAAAGAAGATTGGGATTTTCTGTTTTGGGGTTTTTGTTAAAGTGTGGAGAGTTTATGTGGAGAGAATCTTAACCTAACCTACTACGTTACCTTTTGCCTCGTTTTTTTGTCCCTGACACACATATTTTACTTCTTTGACGCAAACACGTGTATCGGAATCTTAAACAAATAAACCATGGGGAAAAAATTGGATTCACATGATGAGACAGTGTCAAGTGTACCGTGGTATCATTTTGTCACACGAGCCATTGCCATTGTTAAATGTATCACAGTTGAACCAGCCAGTTTTATACTTATGACCACTGCACTCATTAATTATTTATTGAGTCAGAACCTTATTCTCGAAAAAGCCTGTAAAGTCAATCTCAATTATACCTCCGATGTGTGTGATGCAATTATACAACAGTAAGCATCTTTACATTACAAAATATATGATATTTACATGTGCATGCAGAACATGCCATTATAAATCCTCAACATACAATTACATGCTTAAAGTGCTTAATTGTGTAAAATACCTATATGTGCTTTGTTGATATTGTATGTTAAATAGAATTAAGATAATTATTTCAACACAGGAAGGCGGGTGGGAATTATTCTTCGGCAGAAGTGGAAATTCAAAAAATTGCTGCAGGGGTCCGTACCTACCGTTCAATAATTGATCATTCCATACCTATTGTGATAGTCCTCTTTCTTGGTCCTTGGAGCGATCTTCATGGAAGAAAAATTCCTATGCTAGTGGTAACTAAATTTAACGTCTATGTAAAATCATTAATTTAATTTTGAACCGGAAATACTTATAATTTGCCAATATTAGTGACATTTTCCTATCAGTATGTGTGAATTTTCATAGTAGTATTAGCGAAATTTTTATAGCAGTATTAGCGCAATTTTTATAGCAGTATTAATGAAATTTTCACAGTAATCTAAAATTTTCATAGCGGTATTAATTAGTGAAATTTTCTTAGCAATATTACAGAAATTTTCAGAGCAATAGTTACTGAAATTTTGAGAGCAATAATATTACTGACATTTTCATAGCAATAATACTGAAAGTTTCATAGCATAGCAAAGTGAAATTTTCATAGCTATATGTAAAATTAACATGAATTGTGCGGACATGAATTTTAAAGAACAAAGAATGCAGCAGAGCCATTACACTTACATTTATTACATGTTCGCAATTATTCTACTAAATATTTACGGCCAAAGTAATTTTATGCAATTCACGAGGAAAAGAAGCATTTTATTGACAACGTCTGTTGTACCCTTGTACCTAGTGTAAAATGTACACATAACATTTATTTCGCAGTATGTGTACATTTTGCAATGAAGTCATCATGATCATGACATAACACAAAGAATCAATTGGCAATTTACACATGTGAGGTAGGTAGGTACGAGTTCACCTGCGGAAAGTGTCGAAAGTAAGTGTCATGTATATAAGAAACAAAATACCTGTTACAAATTGCAGTGTTACATCATTGCAGTCTGGTGAGCTAAATTTTAGGCAGTAGTTTACACAACGCACGAAATTATTAATTAGAGATTTTTGTGTGTGTCATGACCCAGATAAAGATCTTTAGATTTGTTTACCGATTTTCGCATTATCAAATACCTTATTATTAGTGAGGTACATTTTTATTAAATAGGAAATCTATTTTACCTTACCATTTGCATTTATGAATGTATTTACAATCTACAGTCTCATCACATGAAAGAGTTATTAAAAAGATTTAATGAAGAATTTTATTATTTTCAATTACTTCCTGAGCTGCATAAAATACTACCTTGCAAAACGTAATTATCAACATTACTAGGTTAGTAAAGTAGGAGAAGAATTTCTGACGAGTTTAAAGCTCAAGGTGATATTGTAGAAATGCAATTTGTGATAATTTATGTGCAACGGTAATTAATTGTGGTTTGTTTTTGTTTTATAGCCTTGCGTGGGTGCATTTCTACAATCCCTTTGTTTCATGTTGTTTTCATGGTTGTCAAATGTAGACGCTTACACAGTGGGGATAGTTACGTCTTCAGTCAATAATTTATGCGGAGGTCTGACAACATTCGAAATGTCTGCCAACAGTTATGTGGTGGACAGAACTTCACCGAAACAAAGAACTGTACGCATAGGAATTTTAAATGCAAGTAAAACTATCGGAGTTCCTGTCGGATTCGCAATTGGAGGAGCTTTGTCCACATCCTCCTTGGGGAACTTTTACTCTTTCTCCATATCAGTATTACTAGCGGTTCTGAGTTTCCTCAACGTTTTGTTTTTAGTAGACAACAGCAGAAAACCCACCGAACAAGATGATTTGACTAAACCGAAATTTAATGCCAAAACTCACATTATTGAAGTTTCGAAACTTCCGTTCAAAAAACGGGAAAATGGAGGAAGGAAAAAGATTCTCCTTTTGTTAATTGCTTACGTGGGCACTATCGCTCCTATCCACGGTACAAAAGCCTTGCACATTTTTATTGTTTTGAATTGTAAAATAATTATTAAAGAAATTCAGTTAATACAATTCAATGAAAAAGTTAATATGGAAGTAATATTTAATTAAAATTGCTATTATTTATATTTCAGGAGAATTCGGTGTGATGTATTTGTTTTTACGAAAGCAATTCAGTTGGAATGCTGGAAATTATGGAATGTTTTCTACGTATAACTTCGTTATTGGATTCACAGGTACATTTTGAAAAGCGGTTTACTCGTTTATAATATTATTTCAATTAATGTGTTTTGTTGGTATTAGAGGAAATGGTTAAAATTGTTTAATGTTTTGTGCAGGCACCGTTCTTTCGATGGGCATCTTTAGTCATACTCTCAAAATGAACGATCCACTTCTAGGATTTATTTCAGGAATGAGTCAATTTACCTCCTGTTTCGTTTATGCATTTGCGTACAGCGTTTTTATGATTTATTTAGGTATGTTCAGTCTTCAATGTATTTTCATATTAGACATTAACTAAGGTACAAGTATAAAGTTTACGGATTTCAAAGATTTGTTTGTTTGTTTTTAAATTTTAATCTTTAGCCCCAGCCATTGACATGATGAATGGGACAATGGCTATCGTTGCTAAATCAATGCTGTCCAAATTAGTACAAGGTGATGAAAATGGGAAACTTTTTTCATTTGTTGCCGTCGTGGATTCGTTAACACCTCTAGTCATGGACCCTACATACAGCACACTGTACAGACATACTTTGGATGTCTTTGCGGGCAGCTTCTTTTTACTCTCAGCTTCAATGACTGTTTTACCACAAATCATTTTTCTGTAAGTTTTCGTATTTATACTGCAGTAAGTAGTGTAGTGTTGTATAAACATTTAAGAATTTAATCGTATGTATGTTTTCGGCGTAGGGTTTAGAACGTTTTGATGAAGTTACAATGCATTTCTTTTGATATTTATAAACTTAGAAATATTCATGTACTCCTTTTTTGAAAAACTGAAATAAACTTGCCAAATAATTATTCAATAATCTTACAAAGGGATGATACTATAAAACAGAATAAGCGCAATGCGACCTGTATTAGGAAAAATTTCATGCATTATTTTGGTTTTTTACAGATGGTTTATTTACCGAAAATGGAGTTGGAGTGGAAAAGAAAATTTAAATACAGATGTAACACCCTCAGTTGAAAACCCCGAAGCAGGAATTGCAAATGGCGGTACAATTAGTTCAGCAACATCTACGACAACGGTCAATGCTGACTACATGTAACAGAAGTAGTGTAATTTCCAAAATTGAACCGACAATGTATTTTTGAAATGGAAAAATCGATTGTTTCATTAGATGATTACGAAATACAATATTCATTTGACCAGTACCTCATGGAATTTATTAAATATACAGGGAGCATTTAAAATTTTCGGACCAGACCCAAGTATTATTTTAAAACGCTTAGGATTATTATCTGTATGAATAATATTTTACTAATATGAAAAGTACCAAGAATAAAAGACAATATATAAGTAATTATCTGTACATACGCAGAATGAATTTAAAAAATAAACGTAACCGTTTAACTGTTTCGAATATTTTAATGTGTCAGTCAATGTGTCAGTGCCAATCATTAATTACTCTATTGCGTACATGCAAATAATTGGATAAATATTATACTCTATAAATGATTGATACGATACCGCTATAATTGCCTTGCGACTTTATTGCGGTCAAATTACATCTTCTGACTTGGTATCAATTTCATCGACAGCTTGTCAAAACTTTTGCCGACAGGGACATTATTAGGAAACTATAAATATGAATTAAATTAACTGCCACTATGTTACCTTGCACAAAAATATGAATAAAATAAATCACAAACAAGGACGTACCGAGAAGAGAGCATAGGGGACAATCGCCCCGCAAATGTCGGGAGAAACCTTTTTTCTAATTTTTGCGGTTGTGCTCCCATAACATTCACTTTATTAAGCTGTGCTCCCGTCCCCAAAGTCAAATTCTGGGTATGCCCTTCCTTCACAAATAATCATTCTAATTTACACTTACAATACCTATGTAAAACTCCGAAAAGACAGTCAGTGTGAAAAACAAGCCAGTTGACCCTAGAACAGTTGCTAATCCTAGGAGGGATTCAATTTATGTTGCAATACAATGTAAATTTAATTATTAATTTTGGCGCTCTAAAAGAATGTTTTTTGCATAAAGAATTCTAAAAAGTTGGTTGAAAGTATCATGTGTCTAGGATCATATTTACATAATCATAATATAGTTATCAGTAATTATTAATTTATTACAGGCACGCACACAGGATCGAAGGTTGGGGGTGCTAGGCATAAAATGTGGCAAAATTTAAACTGAAATGGACCAGAAACACGCGAAAAAATTTACAGGTTTTTGTTCATTTGGAGCCAAATTTTATACTTTTTGTTTGTTTTTTTGAAATTTCCAAAAATATCTAGTGCATAATACCGAATAGCGAATACCACAATCTGGGGTGTGCTCTAAAGCAACCCCCGGGTACGTGCCTGATTTATTATTAAATTTTTCATGTCATCAAAATTGCGTGGGAGCAGTTAGAAAACTCTCCCTTCTTATGAATCTATTGATTATAATTATTCAATTTACTGTAGTATTAAAAATTGCAATAAAACAAAAAAATCAAACAATAAGGGGTACAAGGGCGTATCCACGCATGAGCTGATCCCTTCTCACACTCTGACAAAAGGGCTTATGTGACAAAAATTTGCAGCTTACGCTGATGACTGATTTTACCTTACCTCTGATCTGAAACATATAAACGACCCCATTTAGAAATCCTAGTTATGCCCTTGGAAGTGGACAAGAAAAATATTGTTTTTATAATGTGAACCACGTGAAGAATTTGCCATAAAAAATTCAAGTCAGACTACTTTACTAATTCGACCACATTTTATTGAAGAAAATGTTAATTTCAATAAGATAACAGTAAGTTGTCAAGTAAACTACGACCTTATAATATGGGCGACTGACAGTTCACATTAGCATCAAACATGTTTCTATCTGTATTGCCAATACAAGATGGTTTTGGAAGAATATTAGAATTCTTGTCGGTGATTGTGAAAAAATGAGTAAAATAAATAACATAGTTTACAAAGTACAAGCTGTGTAGTTTATGTTTTATATTTCCAGTGATAATTTGTTTGACAGACGAGTATTAAAAAATAGAAAATTAACTCCATGTTTTAAAAATTGGTAGGTTTGTTAAATGAATGTGTAGAATAAGATAAGAAGAAGGAGTGAACAAAAGGGAAAAAGTCAAGATGGGTACCGAAGTTCCTGAAATTAAAATTCAATTGCGAAAGTTGAGTTCAAAAGCAAGAAAGTCAAGAATTCAATTGCAGTTGGAGAACAATGTTGGACAATTATTTATGATTTCCGAAAATCCAGGGGAAGTTGATTTTTGCACTTCACTTAATGATGATGAGATGGATGGGAATGTGACAACGGGTCAACAACTAACGATGGACGAACAGGAACAACAAATTACCACCGATTACGATAATTTACAAATTTGGTATAACTTAAGTCCACCCTGGAGACGTTTTACGCTGCAAATGATAGGCATTCTCGTCTTTGCCTTAATTTGTCACATTGTCGGGTTTTTGCTGGCTATTTTCTACATGGATCGGTTGCAAGGCTCAAGTGATCCTTATCGTTGTGAAACGGGGCACTGCCATACAGTTTCAAAATTATTGAAAGAGACGATGGATACTTCTGTGAAACCTTGTGATGATTTCTATCAGCATGTTTGTGGAAACTTACTTAAAGACCCAAAAAGCAGAGAACTTGCTAGATCCGGGTCAATTTTTAATGTTGACAACACTACAATCTGACGTTACCGAGAGAGAGGCATACGGTAAGTTTAACAGTAGCACCACATAATTACTATAATACCTCGGTCTTATAATTATTAAAATTTTATAAGATAAGATGTGAACTTTAAAATAACGTTTCTACATATTTTAATTTCAGGTGCAGTCTTCAGAGACACTGATAGTCCCATGAACAAACAAATAACAACTTTTTTTCAATCTTGTCTTGATCATGGTACGTTGGGGGCAATGTTTTAAATATAATACATTTTATATCTGTTTCAATAAATTAATATGATTCTAGCTCAAGGGTGTATCCCCCTCCAGATTACAGAAAAAGGTTTTATGTATCTGACAGAAATGTGAAAATCTGTTCATTTTCTATCCCTGAGCCCTTCCCAAACTTGAGTCCCCTCCCCCATTGCTGAGTCAAAGATACGCCCTTGTTCTAACTATCTTCTAGCTATAATAAATGAAAGGAATGTAAAATACTTTAAAATAGTAAGAACATAACATGATAATACGTAATAATTTAATAACGCAAATCTTTTAAGCTGCAAGAAATGAATTGGGCGACAAACCTTTTCTTGCGATGGTGGATGAAATGGGTCTGAATCTTGACAACCCAACCAAAGATTTAAGCGAAATTTTGTACGAAGTATGGCACTTCACTGGAAACGTGGGGTTCTTTGGATTAAATTTATATTACAATCCATATGATGGATATAAAAAATATCAGGTAAATTATTCCCACAATCAAATTGATGGAATCATTTCTATTTTGTACATATAACAATTTATAACAATTCTTTTTGTCATCTCAGATATTAGATGGATGTCATCCAGGTGTGTGTATTGAAAATATAGTGGACGAGAAGAAGACGATACCAGAGTCAGCAAAGTTGTATCTTCCAGATTTTAAAAACATTGTGACATTGCTGGGTGTAAAAAAGTACACAGCTGAAGAAATGCATGCAGCTGTGTATCTTATTGTGAAAACAATAATTATTGATATAGCTGAAGATGGGAAAACTGATGAGGTAAAGGTAGTTAATACTAATGCATAATGTTATGTTATGAAATTCTTAAAATGCGAATTAGGTATATATTACACATTCAATAATAGATTACAAATTTATAATATATAATTTATAACATCAAGGTCTTAATGCAGAACATATTGCAATATACTGACGATAAATAGTAAATAATTAATTTCTTCTCCAACCTCCATCAGACAATTTACACTAATGCAATGTTTTTGGAAATAATGTGATATTCAGGATGGCAAAAAGACATTCAATTGCGATACATTTTCTCATCGGTTGGATCCAACATTTGGCAAATTCGATTTGAGCAACATGCAAGAAACATTTGGTGATGGAAGTCCAAATTTATTCGCATCAAAAAATCGCAACTATGCTAATTTTATGTGCAATGGCCAACTTGTTAGTTCACTTAAAAAAGAACTTACAAAAATCCCAAATAAATATTCATCAAGGGTGACCCCAGAATTGGCTCTCAGTAATGACAATTAAAATACAATAAAAAATTAAAATCAATTACATACAACTTGACTTTCCTGTTAATGTGCAATTTTCACACAGAATCATTGTGGATATTACATTTGTTAAACTACCATCTTGCTGATCTGAGTCCTAAAAGCAAAGAAAAATTCAATCCAGATGGAATTTTCAGAAGACAACTCCAGGATGTTCAGTAATTTTATAAAAAAATATTTGTATTGACGAAATATTTTGTTTTTACATGAAATTTTATTCCAGACCTGGAGCTGAATGTTTGCGATCCTTGAAAGCTCGAATGCCACATCTCGTACACGAGCGTTTAATGCAAGTGTATGATGTAACAGAAAAAAAAGTGTTTGAAGTAGAAGATCAGTTTCGGAAAATGCACAATCGTTTCCGTGAATGGTTGACCCATGATGACAGGAAAAAATCGTTTGGCGACGTGACTCTAACCAAATTGAGAGGAGTTATAAATTGGTATGTCCCTCAACCTTATAGTTTTCGGTTTTCTGTCAAACAGTTGAATGATTTTGGATATGGTGAAACTGCGAAAGAATTGACTCAAGATACTTACATCTGGAATATAAAAAAATTGCGAAGAGTCATTACAAGCATCGAAATTAAAAGATGGAGAGGCATAGACAAATTATTCGTACCATCTGGGTAATCAAAGTATAATAACTGATGTAAGAACAAAAAATTATATTGTTTGAGAAGTTAATTATGATTCAGTTTTTATGTTTTGATTTGATTTTTTTATTTGTAGTGCATCAGCTTTCAGGTATGCCCTACAAGAAATGAGCGTATACCAAACTATTTTGCGACCCAAGGCTTCCACGACTACACTCGTTCCGGCCTTGGCATATAGTCCATTATACTCAAATGGAGATATTTTGTCAGTACTTTTCTCCTTGCATGTTAAACTTAATTGTAAATCATGAAAATTCGCAATATTTATATGAGAAATAAACAATTTGTACATTTGTGCCTCAGATCCATAAAATATGGAAGTATTTGGACATTTCTAATGCTTGGAGTCTTTAATGCATGGAGGAATACATGTAAACCCATTATAATATAGCAATGATATTACATTTATCTTTCTAGTTGTCAAATAAAAATATTAATTCGGCCCTAATTTATTATATTATATAATGTAAAGGTGACGATCAAGGAGTAAAAGTTGTCGAAACTATATCTTGCACAATAATAACTACAGCAGAGGAAGATAAATTGGCATTACATCCTTCGTCTAACACAACAGAAATTAAAAGCAAATTCGTGAGTGGAAGTGGTATAGATAGAGCAGGTTGGTTGGATGTTCTAATTGATCTACTCATGGAAATGCTTAAATCCGAGCAGCAGGAAAGAGACAACAAAAACATTTTCGGGTTCAAACGCTTGATCGGGATGGAGAAATATACCCCGGAACAATTGTTTTTTCTCAAGTTGACGAGGGTAAACAATTTTACACAATTTTTACAGTTAATTGATAATCGCAGTCATTCATATTCTAAAGAGCATAAAATAGGTTCGAGTTTTGCTTTGCATTGGTGAATGCAGAAAATATTTTATTTATCTCGCCTGATAGAATGAATGATATTTTTAACATTACCTTTTTGGTATCATCTTGTAGAATGTTTGCAAACCCATTTATTTTTAAACCCCCACAAGTTTTCCCTATCAGTATGAAAATCTAATAATAATAATTATGATTATTATTCCAAAGAACCGCATTACAAACATAGTAAGAATAATGTGAAGACCCAACTTTATCCTAAACTAAAATAGTAATTTAAAAAATGAATACTTTTTTCACATTATTTACAGCACGCCTGCAGCGGCGTACCTGACTTCATTCAAGACCTTCGAAGTGGCTTAGCGAGATCGTCTTCTTTTTCTGAAACTTGGAACTGTCAGCCTGGCTCACTTATGAACGCCGAGAAAAAGTGTTTAACCTCTCCGGAATAACTGAAAATATTGATATGTAGTTGAAACAAATAATGGCTGGTTTTTGTACAAAATATAATATTCCTAGAATTCTTACTTGTAATGGTAATACCATGTAAAACTGTGTATATTTGTTTTGTAAAATTAAATTAAAGTAGCGTATTTAATTTTAAATACACTGCAAGTTTTAAAATAATTTTCTTTAATCTATTTCCCAGTGTCCATTTTGACCTTGTTTTAATAACTATTTGAAACTTAGTTAAAATTACGGTCGGAATATACCAAGGGCGTACTCAGTATTACTCGTTGGAGGGCATAACCTAATAAAGTTGTTTGGGGGAGGGGAAAGGCCACCGTAAAAACACAATTAAATTTGCTAATTTGTGGCCTTCGATTGCAAAGTACCCTTTTTTTCTAGATTTTGAGTGGCACCCAATGCCCCCTTCTGGAAACGTCCTTGGAATATACACTCAACTCATAATACGTATTTCTCAAACTATACAATAATTATTAAAAAAGCATTCATTGAACAGTTTTATTTTAAAAATGTTCATGTCAGCCGTGTCATGCCTATCCCTCTGTAATAATCCTCAATGCTTACTTTGTGGCTATGTGAGAATAGTATGACCTTGAACTTAAACTAATTGTATACGATAATTTGAATGACAACTTTCATGGCAGGGCAGGAACGGTTTACAGATTAGGTGTACACGGTATCATCAATAATTAATTTTTTATGATACTTCATAAAAATACATACGAGAAACATACATACATGCGAGAAATGATAAAATTATAACAACGGTAATCAGAGTTTTAGTGCTACATGAACATTGGATACCTAACGCTTATCACTTCAGTTATGTAAGCACATTATAATTCATCACATCACATTAAGTTAGGTAAGTCACATTGCATCAAGTCACAACACAAAGGCATGGCATAGGTAATTGTCCAGATTAAAATGCTATCAATTACAGCACGCAATCATTACATGCCGATATAGGAAAACGTGATTCAGATGTCTGTAGATAATGTAGAGGTCTTCAGAAGGCAACCAATTTTTTTATACTTTTACTTACAACTTACAATTAATGAAGAAGCACAGTAAAGAGTTTCAATAAAATCTTGCTGTGTTCTTTTATCTCAAATCAAAGAATACTCAGGACACTATGGGGAAAAAACTTGATTCAGATAGAAACGTGTGCAGAGGTCCGCGTGATTTTATTTTTTATGTAATCTCTCTAATTAGGCAAGTGACTGTTGAACCAAGTTATTTTGTACTTATTTGTACATCCGTTACAAATAATATATTAGGTCAGAATCTAATTTTAGAAAAAGTTTGTAGCGTAAATCTCAATTATACCTCAGATGTTTGTGATTCAATTGTACAACAGTAAGTATTAAAATAAATTAAATTTTCCTTAAGTTAAAATTATTTACCAAGTACTCAATAACAAAATATTAATATTCAATTAAGGAATGGAAATTTTTCTGAGTCAGCGGAAGTGGAAATCCAGAAAATTGTTGCAGATATTCAAGTTTACCGTTCCATCATAGATAATTTATTTCCGATTATTGTAGTCCTCTTCATGGG
>JABASD010003584.1:0-19245 GCA_019776165.1 Pogonognathellus flavescens | reverse complement strand
ATGTACAAGGTTAATGTCAGTTTATGCCGTTTTTGACGGGTTTATGACGGTTTATACCAGTTTATGACGCCTGACATGGGATAAACCCTTTTGGGGTGTCCAAAACCCAACCCTGGTTCTCTGTCACATGTTGTATGTTTTTAGAATAGAAAAGGGGCTAGATTAAATGTATTATCCGTACACTACGTACAACGTACGCATTTAAAATTGCATGAATTATAAGTTATGTTGTAAGTATTGCGAAAATGCGAAATCCGTCTAAAAGCAAAACAAAAAGTGAACATTTTTTTTCTTGGATTGTGCATGTTGTTTGTACGTCACGTGTGTCTGGGGTGGGAATATGTACATGTTTACTTTATGTGGGAATAGTGTGAGACTGTGTCCTTGTCATTAAGATTTAATTAAGTCATGGGATACTTTGCTTAAGTTGATTGATATCAGCAATTAAACGTGGAAACATTGTCCCTGTAGTAGTAATGATAATAATAGTGAGTTTTGCCAAACGTATATATCAATATATCATACACATACAATATTGTCTAAATATATAAGTTTCCTGTCCTTTCCGTGTTTCTCTCATTCTTATTGAACCCGACTCTCCCTGACCTATATTATTTACACCTCCTTTAAGCTACGGCAACATAGGTAATAGTAATCGTTTCTGAAAATGTTGCCTCCGTATCCATTTCTTTCCCTGTTTTTCTAGTCAACATAGTTTCATCCCTGTTTTTTAAATTTTTTGTACAAAAATAAATTGTACAGTTGGTTTTATAGGAACTTGATGTTCCTGACAGGTGACAGAACATGACAAAATAATAGTAATAATTTGGATTGCTGAAAGTTTGGTTTAGGGTTTGGGAAAAATAGTTTGGGAAAAATAGTATGCAATATGAAGTGGTTAAGTTAAGCTATGTCTATGGTGTTGGTGTAGTGCACTAAATATATTTGCTTTGGTATTACAGCTTTGACTTGATTGGGAGCATTCGGAATCCTTTCAAGATGAATCGGTGAGGGGAATTTTTATGTTGTCTTGTAGGTGTCATTGTGTGTTACATGTTACATGTTTGTAATTCCAAGTTTTCACTACCTAAATGGGTACTGCAAAACATGCATTGATATGTAGTTGGAGTGTTTTAAAATACAATTTTTATTTTGTCAGGAAAATGACGGAAAAGTTTCAATTTACGCGACCGCAAGAAGCTCCAGTCTTCCGGCCAACAGAAGAAGAATTCAGAGATCCATTAGCTTACATTAACAAAATACGTCCTGTTGCTGAAGCTGCTGGAATATGTAAAATTAAGCCTCCAAAGGTTCGAACAAGTTCTTGGATTTTTAAATAATACTTAACTGCAACGTATGGTTTAGTTGTGTAATGTGTACGATAATAATATTTCGTTATTTCTAGAATTGGCAACCACCGTTTGCTGTCGATGTGGACAGCTTCAAGTTTACTCCAAGAGTGCAAAGACTAAATGAGTTAGAGGTTTGTGATTTTGATTTGTACAGTGCAGTTGAATGACTTTTACGTTAAAGAATATGCGGGTTACATTTGTGAAATGATTTTAGGCTAAAACGCGAATCAAACTTAATTTTCTGGATCGGATTGCCAAGTTTTGGGAGTTACAAGGATCATCTCTGAAGATTCCTACGATTGAAAAGAAGGCAGTAGATTTATATACTTTGCATAAACTTGTCCAGGCGGAAGGTAATTGAAACTTGTAAACTTATAATTGGAAATGGATCTCATATATAAAAGCAAAATTGGAATTTGGTAGTGGGACAATAATGGAAGATGATATTTTGAATTAGGTGGAAAAGAAAAAGTAAACAATGACAAAAAGTGGAATCGTCTGGCTGTTAGGATGGGATATAATCCTCAAAAGTGTTACGGAATTATTCTTCGAAGCCATTATGAAAAGATTTTGTATCCTTTTGATATATTTGAAAAAACCAATGATCTTCTGAAAACAGTAATTTTTATAATTTTGTTTTAATTGTGACTAAATTGCGAATGAAATTAACAGTGTGTATTGTATTGCTCCATGTGCAGGGTGACAAGTCAGATTTTTCAAAGAAAGGTCCTGGTATGAAAACTCCTGTTAAAAGTATGCGTATGGGAGGAAAGAACAACAAAAGTACCAATGACATTGAAGACAAGGTGCGTCCTCTATTTTCATCTTCGGATGTATTCATTTACTTTTAAGTAGCTTACTTCTGACGATTTACCATTACGTGTTTTCTGTCAAACTGCTTTTCATTGTATTGTTATTGGCTTTGACTGAAAAAATGCGTTTGTGTTTATAATTATATTACATATTCGTTGTAGTGTTTTGTGTTCGTCAGCATGATAAGAATTGAACATCACACATTTTTAATAATACGCTTTCAAATATCTGTGTTTCTCTTTGGCTGTTTTATATTTACTTATTATTGATATACGAGTATGAAAAACGAGAATGCAAATGTGTCTTCTGTGCTTTGCTTTGAATTCAAAATAAGGATTTTTAAATTATTTTTTCCTTTGGGATCGAAAGAGTATGTTATCTGATGAAAAACATTTTCATTTGGGGCGTACAAGCATGAGCTGAGCTTTTAAATATTGTCAATTTATCCGTTTTCTGTAACAATTGCTCAATGTTTACCGAAACGACGAAAAAGAAATCCAAACCAATACGGATTTGAAATAATATTTGAAATTGACACCGTGTTGTACTTTTTCCACTAACATTGTTACTCCTATATTATGACACACAAGTTCTACACCTTATGTACATAATATTATCGTTGATTTCCTCTTTTGTATGTTTGGTCGTATAATCTAGAATATACGCATTTTTGGAGTCACACGAAACTAGTTGATTTTTGGGGGGAAATTTTACTGAAAGTGCATCCATTAATTTTATTGATGTTTGAATTGAAAGTAGAAATTGAGTAATGTATTTTTACTTTCGGATTTTTTATTTGATGTTAAATAACAAATAACTGGGATGGTTCATCATCTTGCAACCTTTCTGTACAGCTGTTTCATTGTACAATTCATTTGTGTCTTTTGTTTATAATTTCCTTGAATGAATCATATTTGTAAGGGGAGCGGAATACATAATAATTTTGAAAGATGAGATCGTGTGGGATTATTATGTGTGTCTTCAACGGAAATCTATATCGATATATATAAAAGTAAATGTATTTTGACTTAATGAATATGATTTCGTGTCCTTTTGGGTGGGCTGTTCTATTTCTCTGATGCTTTGAAATCGTGACAAAAGACGCAATGATTGATTGCAAACCTCTGTTGCATACCCGTTGCATTTAATGCGTACATTAAGCTTTTGTATTAAATGAATTTTAATTTATAATTGGAAACTATTGAAAGATATCTGTCCGTGATGATGATAAAGCTAAAGAAATATTTTAATTATGTGTACTCGAATTGCTGTGGATGATGATTTGTAACTGAACTTCAGAACGGGAATTCGACACGAGTTGACAAAGCTGAAATCAAGTCCAAAGAGCTGAAGAGGCTTGCATTCTATGGCGCTGGGCCCAAAATGGCCGGATATAATAAACAATCACAGTCGCTATCATTGACAGTGACACAAGCGCAGGATACGAAAGCGCACTCCCGCAAACTACAAACTGTCCAAGATCCCGTAAGTAGAGACTTACTACTTACTAGGTGTTCTGGCAGGCCTCTAGTTGTTGCATTGCACTTGCGCTTTCAAACTACTTTATAGTAATTTTGTTTTTATTTTCCCACGCCATCACCTCCTTGTTTATTACTGATTCAACCAAATGCATAAAATAATCATAATAAATGGTAAATATTACAGACGCAACTATGCACATGTATATATTTATGTATATATTATTGCAATTATTATGCAAATACTTTTTAACCACTGTGTACATTTGAAATTCAAATATGTCATATGCCACTAATTTTTATCTTTTGGTTTGGTCTTTCAGTTTTTTACCTGTTCATTAAATGTTTTTCTCTTGCCAATTGCCATCCTTCTTATTTTTGCTTGTATTTGCTATTTGGTGGAGTATTTTGGTTTGTGCCAGCATTTTGGTTTGCTGTTATAGCCAAAAAGCTGTTTTAAATGTTTTGAGTTGTACTTATTAACTGAAGTACAGCAAGTTCTTATGCAATTATGACTAGTCGCTATGCCCATTTCGAATAATTTCCTGTGTACTTTGCTTTCGTACCTGGTAGTTACAATAAAGTTGTTACTGGTTATATTCAAGCTATTTCAGATCATATGAACAGGTAAAAGTCAAAAGACCGAAACCGTATTAATCAACTCAGTTCATATTGTAGACAATTTTGTTTTTTGCGCGTTTTTTGTTTATGCCAGTTTGAATGTGGTTTATTGCTTTGAAATCTTGCTTTGCTGAACATGGGATTACTCTTAGAGTACACAGCAATGATTCCTGGTGATGAGGTGCTTTGCACAAATTTAAAATGTATTAAAGTAGTAAAAGTCATTTAGATGATTTGTTGTGTTAATATCTTTTTAAGAATGAGTGGGAGGACCTGTGCAATTTACATGCAATTCCCGTGCTTTTCGATGATTCCTCTGCAATGGAAGGTCGAATTGAAAATTCCATTTGAGTATTGGATGCTGAAAACATGCTCCATCATAATGAACTCTTTTATTTTTTTGGAACAGTTGACATTTTTTCAAAAAAATAGAAGAGTACATTATGATATGATAGAGCATATCTTTAGCTTCCAATACCAAGATGGAATTTTCAATTCGATTTCCATTCCAAATGTCAATTTGAAACTAAAAGGAATTACATGCTAATTGCACAGGTCCCCCAACTCATTGTTAATTATACATTCCCTTTCTCCGTTTGCTCAGGAGATAATCTGGGTGTGTTCTGTAACAATGGAGTCAATTGAATTAATTCACTTGCAGCACTAGTTGCAACGGATTCCCAAAAAACGTTAAATGATTTCTACTTTAACACTAAACTGAGCGTACACAATTATTGGTTTTATATTTTAAATGAAATATTAAAGAGTGATGTATAATTTGCAGCAGTAATTAATTCACATAATGATTGAGAACTGGATTGGAGAGAAATTGCTCCAGATTCCACATTAAACTGAGCTGTGTTAGTTGATAAGTAATTACAATATTTCCCATGTTGCTAATTAAATTTGGTAAAATTTGATGAGTATTGAAAAATGTTTTTGCTCTCCGTTTTTGCAATTATATTTGATTTGGTTGCAAAAATCATTTGCAAAAGCTAGTGTATTTTTACTCATCCGACCGATTCTCTTGTCTGAATTATACGGAACTTGCATTGTATATTGTTAATCTTTACTCTTCTTCAATCAGGAGTACAAGTATAGAACTTCGTGATAATAGCAAGTTAGCAAGTACCAAATGTATTAGTAGTAGTACATATATTTTTGAACGGAACAAATGTTGGTATGCAAATCGTGTGAAAGGGGAAAAATTAATATTTGCTTTCTTGCAATCAACTTTTCCATATACTATCAATACTATGCTTTAAGCCTTAACATGATTTCGCTTCATGCTAATTTTGACAAGGGGAGTTCAGGCTTTGTTTTGTTATTGAAATGGTTTTGTTTTTGTAAATCATTAGTTTTCAGCTAGCTACACTATCATTTTTGAATACTTTTGAATATTATGCGGTCTGTGTTGTTATTATAATTGTTTGTTTCAATGGTCATTTAATAGCTGGCAAAGTATGTTTGTCACATTTGTAATGGTGGAGATGCAGAAGAAAAAATGCTGCTGTGTGATGGTTGCGACGACAGCTATCACACTTTCTGCTTGCAACCTCCACTTCTGGAAGTTCCCAAAGGTAAACTATACAGTTTTATTTGCGTCAACATTGAAGTATTTGTGTTAAGATTTCACACATAATGATATTATGATTTTCTTTAAAGCAGTTTATAATTGTTCGTTTAAACCTTATTCGTACAATGACAACAGAAAACATGATTTCTCACAATTAATAAACGATTCAACAAACGTAATAAGATACCTAACGTATGCTACCTAACAGTTGTTATTTAACTTAATAGACTATATAACTATATAACTTATTTACCAACTGTTGTTGTCAAATGAGTCGTCAATTGTTGTTGTCAACTGTTTTGACAAACTTCGAACGAGTTAAATCGATTCGTAGTCGAGACATCGATTTACAGGATGCACAGACGGACAGACAGAACGTCACCGATTGACTCCATTTTCTAAGTTTGAACGAATTGTGTTAATCCGTTCGTGAGTTATGGTGGTTATGACAGACATAGACACCGTTGTTATAAAGTAGCATTTTATGTCGTTTATAATGTTCTGCCCCGTATAATCTAATAAGCATACAATATTGTTTTTCCTGATAACATAAACCAATTCATTTTGAATACCTAGTTTTGCAGTTAGCAAAAAAAACTAAACTCAAACAAAATAGTAAAATACTCCAATCTAATGTGTATAAAATTATGTTTCTGTCTGTACGAATACCACAACAAAACAACTATTTTATTCGACTTTCAATCCTTAATTTTTTGTACTTCAATTCGAATGGAACAAATTAAGCTTAGAATTAAAGTCTAACCAGTTTTGCTAAATCGCTTTAAACAAGTTGAGTTGAGTCTTGGCGATTCATTAGCGTCACTTAAGAGGTAAATTAAAAAGTGTTTTATTATGTAAATTTATGATTGTATAAAACTCTAGGTGATTGGCGATGTCCACAATGTGTGGCCGAGGAAGTAAGTAAACCTTGTGAGGCGTTTGGATTTGAACAAGCCCAGAAAGAATACACTTTGCAACTCTTTGGAGATATGGCTGACCAATTCAAGCAAGATTATTTCAATATGCCTGCAAACGTAATAATATAACTATATACCAGTATATAGTTGCCATTTATTTACTTTGCCAGGTTTCTTTTCTTGCATAAAATATTATACAGTTTCGCATTGATTTGACGTTGTTACAGATGGTTCCTTCAGAACTAGTGGAAAAAGAATTTTGGCGGATAGTGTCAGCTATTGATGAAGATGTGACTGTGGAATATGGTGCAGATTTGCACACGATGGATCACGGCTCTGGCTTTCCCACCGAATCGTCAAGTAACATTGAAGAAGGAGACCTTGAGTACATTCACAGTGGTTGGAATTTAAATAATTTGCCTGTTTTGGTTGGTTCTGTGTTGGGTCACATAAATGCAGACATTTCCGGAATGAAAGTTCCCTGGATGTACGTCGGCATGTGCTTTGCCACATTTTGCTGGCACAATGAAGATCATTGGAGCTACTCCATCAATTATCTTCACTGGTAATAACCACAATCTTTGACTCAGAACCTTGTTTGCAAACAGTGTTTAATCTTTTTATTGTAAAATGTTTGTGTGTTCAGGGGTGAACCAAAAACTTGGTATGGAGTTCCGGGATCTCGTGCAGATGACTTTGAAGTTGCAATGAAACAAGCTGCTCCTGAACTTTTCCATTCTCAGCCGGATTTGCTGCATCAGCTTGTCACCATCATGAATCCAAACATTTTGATGAAGGCTGGAGTGCCAGTGTACCGCATGGACCAAAAAGCTGGCGAGTTCATCATCACATTTCCCAGAGCTTATCATGCTGGATTCAACCAAGGCTACAATTTTGCAGAAGCTGTCAACTTTGCACCTGCTGATTGGGTAAATAACATTTACATGTTAAGTATAAGGTTGAGACTAAATGTAAGACAGGAATATCTAGTATCTAGATGTTTTTCTTATATTTCATAATAATGTTTATTTTCTTTGTAGTTGGCAATGGGAAGAGACTGTATCACTCATTATTCAAATTTACATCGTTATTGTGTCTTCTCTCATGATGAGCTGATTTGTAAAATGGCATCTGCTGCAATTGATCTGGACATTATTATAGCGCTATCAACGTACAAAGACATGGCTAAGATGTTGGAGACAGAGAGAGGTATGCATTGATTACTGCAGAAATATCTAACTAAGACCTTTAATTTGGATTGAAATGAATGTTGAATACCAGTATCCAGCAACAAAATAACTTACTGTACTATGATCATTAAGTGTAATAACCTTGCGAAGTGAAACTTTTTGATTAATAAATTATTATTATTATTATTAAGAGTTGCATACACTTTTTTAATTAATGCGATAAATTTTTCAGAGTTGCGGAGAGTAGTTTTCAACTGGGGATTGAAAGAAAGTGAACGTGTTGCCTTTGAGATGCTGCCAGATGATAATAGACTGTGTGAATTTTGTAAAACGACTTGTTTTCTTTCGGCCATCACCTGCCCATGCACCAAAGATCAATTGGTTTGTTTGCGACATTACGACAAGTTGTGTAAATGTGAAAGTAAAACTCATATTCTCAAGTAAGTCCCTTTTACGATTGATTACCGAGTTACTTTATTTGTGGTTCAGTGTTTAAATATTTGTTGTGATTAGATATCGCTATACTGTGGATGAATTACCTGAGCTAATATACAAGTTGCAAGATCGTACATCGAAATATGAAACCTGGGCGGTGAAAGTCAAAAGTTGTCTTGCCAACGGAAGCAAAATCACTCAAGATGATAAAAATGATGATGGAGTTATTAAAATAAGTAAAAAAAACTTAAAAATAATATAGTAGATATCTAATGGAAATAATGTTAAAAGTTGAATTTTGCTATTTATTCACTGGTGCTGTATGCCGGTAGAATTGTATTACATACTAAAGTGTCAAATAATAATTACTGATGCTCCCTTTCATAGATTTGGAAGAGCTTAAAGACATGGCTGACGAGGCAAAGAAAAATAACTATCCCAATTGTCAACTGGTTGAAACGGTCAAACAGGTTGCATCGGAAGCTGAAAAGTTATCAAAAATAGCAAAAATGCTTCTTTCGTCAAGTATGAGAACAAGGTTAGTTAGTATTTCATATTAGTTCACATTCATTCATTTATTGGTTCTATAAATTTTATCCATTTTGTTCAAAATTATGTGAATTTCAGGAAATCTTTAAGTGCTCCAAGTAAACCAGCGTACACAGTAAGTGAACTCAGAGTCCTACTTGGGGACTTAAGAAAATTGCCTGTTAAAATGAGAGAGGAAAAACTCATTGAAACGCTTATCTCGAAGTTGGAAGGTTTAAATGTAAGTACCAAATTTCTTTAAACTTAATCATTCGTATATTCGTATTAGCGCTTTTGATAAATAGATCATAATGAACCTTTTGTGCAGGATTTGGCAAAGTATTATATTGACCATCAACATAAAGACGAGTATGACGCAGATACTATCAAAGGGTTCATAGACGACGCTATGAAAATGGACGTTGAATTACCAGATCTACAGGAACTTCAATCCGTAAGAACAGATTTATAATATTATATAAAATGATGATAAAATCCCGAATGTGTGGTATATGATAGATTTAACAACTGTTTCGTGTATTAATTTTAGATTTACAAACGCTTGAAGTGGATAGAAAATGTGGATGGTTTTCAAGGTGTTTGGAATTTGAATCAGTTAAAACTGTCCATGGACATTGGCCAGAAACTACCATGTCACACAGTGACATTGCAAAAATTAAATTATTTGACCACGTTAAATGATTTCATTTTGATGTGGGAAGAAAAAGCTCAACGGATACTCAATGCAAAGTACAATGTTAATTAAATGTACTAATAAACTTTTTACGCCATTGCCAAAGGATAATTAATGACAATGTGATGTATTTATAGCAAAGAGAAGTTTACTATGGAAGACGTGGAAGGCGTTTTAGCGGAATCTAATATGCAGCCTGTTGCACTACCTTCCCTACCTCCGTTACGAGAGCTAGTTATGAAAACCAATGTTTGGTTGCACAAAGTTAAGTCATGTGAAAACAAATCAGAATATCCGTATATTGATGATTTGGAAACTTTAGTCAGCAAAGGAGAAGCCTTTCCATTGTATCTCAAACCGTTAAACATTCTTCGTTCTCAGCTTCATGGAACCAAACTATGGAAAGAAATGTGTGCTCGAGCATTTCTAAAGAAAAATTCTTGTATATCATTAATTGAGGTAAATTGTCAGATATTTTTGTACTTATCTTTAACAAATTCAATTTATCTTGTTGATCAGTATCATCTTGTATTGTATATAAAAAATGTTAATTACCGGTCTGTATATCATAGGCTTTGGTGCCGCGCAAAGAAATTTCTAAAATTCCCAGTCGGGGTAAAAGAAAACGCTTTGATAGCGATAATCCACATCATCAGTTGGCTGCTGCGCTCTTGGATTTACGACTCTCCGAGCTTAAAGTCGATGGAGAAATCGCAAAAGCGTACGATGTGAGTAATCTTACGAGAAATTTTCAGAAATAAATTATCTTATGGGGAACTTTAATGATTTGTGTGTTGTAGAAACGCCAAGCCTGGGAAATAGAGCAGGTAGTTAGTCTGCGTAAGTATAATCTAGAAAAAAGACGTCAAGATGTGGGCGAGTCAAAGTATTGCGTTTGTCAAAAACCGTTTGGACAATTTATGATTCGTTGCGAATTGTGTTACGAATATTTCCACGGTAAGTCTTACGAATGACATTTTCAAATGACATTACCAGATTGTAAGGAAATCAACAAACTAATTGACTATGTGGTGTTTTCAGTTACATGTGTACCTTTACCTGTCGTGGACACAGGTGCTGAAATCCCAGAAGGAGTTTCCCCTCAAGCATTTATTGCATACAAAATATCTGTCGGAGACATTCGATACTTTGGTCCCTGTTGTTCGCGCTCAAAAAGACCCAAGCTTGATGTTATATTAGATCTTTTACTAAAATTGCTAAAACTGCCTGTTAAGGTCGTTGAGGGTGAAGCTATTGATTGCTTAACCCAAAGAGCTATGAAATGGATGGATACTGCTAAAGAGTTTCTGGGCAGAAAAGAAATCGCGGAAGCTTTGAAGACTATAAAATCCGTAAGTTTTTTTTTTGAAAAAATCAATATTCAATGAGATGCATTCATGGACTTTGGGAGGAAAAGTGCAATTGAATTTACCGTTTTGTGTTTCTAGACAAATTCAAGTACAAACAATGATAGCGACGTGAAGACGAAAGGGAAGCAGCAGTCAATTCGTACCTATCATTTTGGAAATGTGCCACACATTCCTTTCAAGGCGGAATCGCAGCAGACCGAAGTCTCTACAGACATTCAACAAGATGACGAAGTGATAGAGTGTATGCAAACTGGTGGTACTTGGTTTCCAGGAAAAAACCAGTCCCGAAAGTCTTTCCCGATCCCTAAGAATTATGAGGAACCCAAAATACGCCTACCTACGTATGAATCCGTATTGGCAGAGAGTCTGTTTGTTGAAGCTGCACTAATGGAAGTACACTTGGAAGAAACCCTTGATATTTGGCGTTTAGTGGAAGCTGGGAAGCCAAAACCGATTCTGGATAGTGGATTCAACCCTCGAGTAAGTGGATAAATCAACTTGAAATATTGTGGTACCATTTTTGACTTATTAAAGAAACAGGATGAAAGTTTTGGATTTCTTGTTTTAATCACAGAAAGTTCAAGAGGTGATTTCTGAAGAAGTTCGAATCAAGCAGGTTATGGATCCTACGAGTACATTACATGAATCTACTCCCGGAACATCTGCACCCACTAGTGTTAAACAGATGGCTCGAAAAGCTAGAAAGAGGAAGATCGTAAGTTTAAATTGCAGTGGATTTTCATTTGCTTTAAATCACAGCAACCAAAACCTTTGTTATGGCTTTGTAGAATTTGTACACAAACATCTTTTTTCAATGCCTCGATTGATTTCATTTCATAATCTGAATTTCGGATATTTTTGTTAGACTGTTAAGGAAGACGATATTGAAGTCAAAAAGAATTCAGCACAGGAGTATGATGAAGATTGTGCTGCTAATCCTTGCAAACAACCATCTGGTAAAATTTCAATTCATGATTTTCAATAATAGCAGTTTTTTGATGAAGCCTCTAATCTTTTGTTAATGAATGCAAATATTTTTTATGCACCAATAACAGGAAAAGGAATTAATTGGGTTCAGTGTGATGGAGGCTGCGATCTCTGGTTCCACATCATTTGTGTTGGAGTAAAAAAGAGTCAGCTGAAAGACTTGGACAAATTCAAATGTCAGAGCTGCTTACGGACTACACAACCCAGAGGAGGCGCAGTGGTTGTGGTAGACGTTGATGATTCTTCAGTAGACGAAGTAAGTTTTGACATGTCTTAATGAAAATTATACTGGCAGTTTACAACCCCTTTATGGCGTAATATAACCCCAACATGTTTTTTCTTTGTAGGATTCGCAAATATGTGAAATTGGAAAAGTGAGTATTTGCAGCAATAAGGAAAATGACAATGCGAACATTGAAAAACGTGGGTTGTCATCTGCCGCAGTTGTAGAAGGGACTGAAGAGTATTGCTTTTCCCTTTGATGGGAGTGAACGACTTCGAAGAAGGTTAAATCGTGGATTAGCTTAAATTAACTTTAAATTGGTATGGTAACTTGCAGTCGTAGCACAATGCTAAATTAGATTATTCAGATATACCTATAAATTATGAATAAGGTGGTTGTGTTAAGTTTGGAGTGAATAATGAGTTTAATTGACATTTCTACTAGGAATTACTTATTAAGTTTTAGTACGGAGATACAGAACAGTTGTTACGTTGTAATTGTAAGTTAAGATTGTTATTCCGAATGATGGGTGAGGTGTGGTATTTTAAATTGTAAGGTTTATGATGGCTAATAAGTATATTACTAAATTGTGCAATTATGTTACATTCAGTTTGCCCAGTTGCAGTAAGTGACAGTATGTATGTATTACTGCCAACTGCTATTTCAGGATATCTGCATTTGTGGCTGTCTGGAAATGTGTTTGTCAACACGGTCTCTTGTATGCTGTGTAGTGTGTAAAATTAAGATTTAAGAGTATTGTTATTCTTATGTAAGTACGTCATACGTGCATTTTTATATGATGAATGAAAATTATTCATTTGTGGTATTATTATGATTGTTATTAGATGCTAAAATAGGGTTCTTTGTAAACAAAGTTGCGTTAATTGTCTTAGCATTTAATCATGACGGATATGATTAAACGTGATAGTTTTTTATATTAATTTAGTACCACGTATTGTTCTAAGTTAATAAAGGTAATAACTAACTAATAATAAGTACAGTACACTGCAATGTTGCAATTAGGTGGTTAAATTAAAATTCAGATTACATTTTATGGGATAAAGAGAAATAGTTAATGTAAGAGAAAAATGTTATTCATTATTTACTTGCAAATGTAATTTTAGACTACAAATGATCCTCATAAATATAGTTGGTAATAAAAATAAAGTAGATAACTGCCTCTAATAAAAAGTCTATATATATAAAATTATCATTATTGCGTCTTTGGGGTGTAAAAATGGATAAATACATATATAAATACAAAGGCTGGGGCAATGTACAATCATCATCGTTGATTTATTGTAAAACTATTCATAATAAAAATTTACAAACGCTTTCAACTTTTGTGACAGTCTGACCAAACACTTTTGCACGTTGCACTAGAATTCCAATTCAGTTGATCAAAAACACGTAAAAACCTGGCTGAAAATGACTCAATTGTTATTAATTGTACATGTGAAGCGATATTTTTCAAAAGATTATGGCAAAAAGATGTGAACCAAACCATTTCGCATTTTAAAACAAATAAGAGTTAATTGGAGTTTTCGTACAACAGTGCACAAAATAAATTGAGAGATATGCCACACGGTTTTAAATGTTTGCATATATTCTTATGAACCTTTAACAAATATTCAATGTTGCGGAAAATATACTGCTCCTCCTTAATATATGTATGTAATTAAAGTAAAAGAAGATCCTAAAGAAAATAAAAAGTACAATATTTTGAGAAAATAGTTGTTTTTGTGTTTCATGTATTTCATCATAATACTTCATGACGTTTAAAAGCTTCACCTGTCTATGTCTATCTATCAATCACATAATATTTAAAATAAATCAAACCTAAAGATTGCATATAAGCAAGGTCAAACTTGGAGAGACAATTTGTGTCCGTTCACAGATAGTGAAATAGTCGAACAGACAGATTAGCGATTTGCATGAAGCTCTCACCAGTTCGGTCTAAGTAAAAAATCGTCGTCTCATCATCACATCACTGTCACCCACAATACCGCAACCAGCTTGAGACAATTATACAACGCAGTATGGCTATGAAAAACTACTGGATGTGTTGCTTCTGCTGAAAATGGAACAGTGAACTATCGTCGAGGGGTTCATCACTTTGAATTTAAAATAGGAATTCTCGTATTTATGAGAAACAGTCGACCTAATAGTATCCAAAACGATGGTGAGAATTCTGACAAAGACTTCACTGCTTTCACTGAATGGGGAGTAACTATGAGTGAGACTGAGAAGTAAACCGGCGGATTGACTTACTTCTTACGCTACTGTATGATTGTGTATATAATACTATTAGTAATGATGCAGTTTGGGACCCCTTTGATATTCTCATAATGTCATATGTACTATCATTTAATTCGATTACTTTACCATTAAATAAATTGTGGAATGTTTTTGTACATTTAATAAAACTAGGTACTTTTTTAGTTGTACGAAATATATAGTTTAGGAAGATGACAATAATTTTCAACTTAATTGGAAAATTTTCAATTCAAGACAATGGACAATTGATTTCTTATCTGACACTATCATCTTAATCATATAGAAGCCCTACACAATGGTTTACATCTCCAGCATGCATTTCATTGATCTGTTCTGCAGATTCTGCATCTTCTCCATTTGTGACCTTGGAAAAAATGTTCATCGGTAAATTGAGGCAGGTTAAATGGACTTTTTCTTAATGGGATGGGGCTTGGTGGAACCACTCTTCCCCCACGGGCAAGAAGTTCAAAGTTTGTCACAAATAGTTGAAAATAATGGACACTTAGGTTATTTAATGGATAAGAAACAAAGCATTTTGAATCAACTTGAGAATTTACTTTTACTAAACGTAATTATTAATACATGTACCTAAATCAAAATCCTCATGGAACTTACGGAATTCAACATAGAGCTATGTATAGTCGTGAAGCTTCATTACTTCATCTACGGATAGTATGGTTCTCAGATAGTATTCTGAGTGCAGAATTACAATGAGTCATAAATCAGGAATTATTTCGTGAAAATATATTGATCTGAGTCAAAGTCATGATAACATCCTTTGTTTCGGGAAGTATAATAAAATATACCACCTCACCTTGCGATTTTACAATACCAAACTGCAAGTAGATAGATTATTGACACGCTAAACCATTTATAACCTTAAATCTACAGAAACCGTGATAAAGTACGCACTGTGATGGGATCCATGAATTGATATTAATATTGTTGGATAATAAACTATAATTAGTTTATTATAAATTATTTTGTATGCTAATTATTTCCTATTTCTTTGCTGAAACTGTCATATAGTAGGTAAACTTGGTAAACTCATTGACCTACAATAAGACTTACTTTTAGCTATAATAAAATAATATTATGACTGTCTACATTGGGAAAGAATTGCAATGGCACGAGAGAGACTAAACTATAATAATTAATCATGTTATAAAACCTTCAGAAGATAATATTAGAAAGGAAAGGTATACTACTGATAAAGTTCAATAAAATCAGGATGCTACACGCTATCAATTATGGATGACGACAGTTTAGTAATCACAATTAGTGCAGCATATAGTATGAAAAACGTGGAGTCTACTTTAATTAGTTAAGTTGAGGTTACATAGTTATATAGAAGAAATGACCCTGACAAATGCATATAGATTGGAATCGTTTTCAGTTCAAGGTTTATTTGACAGTTCTGTATATAATCTGTATAATCATAAATATGTAACACTGCATTGTAATTTTCTTGCATCGTGTTGAAAAATCAAAGGTGTAATAGTTATGATAAAAACGATAACTACAATGTCAGGCAATTAACTCAGTAGTGGAGTTGTGTTATAGTTGTGTGGATGTGAGCAGCGTTTGACTTGATATTTTTATGGCGACCAGGTTACTGTAAGTATACCCATATACTATAGCTCTACTGAAAAGCAAAAGAAATGAAAAGATAAATTATAACAGTGGTGTTCTGCATTTAAAAGGATCTTTCTCTATTACAAATAAAGTCCAAGGAGAAAAACGGATATTCAGACAGACTCATGGTTTTGTTTGATTTGAAAGAGATCTAATTTTAGATGGGATGAGAACGAGTCTGTGAGAAAGAGCGTCGGGGAGCATCGGAGCAATTTATTAGCAGTCGCAGTCGCGCAGTCTGAGAGTGAATGAAGATTGTGAGAGTGTTTTTAGTTCGAGAGAGAGAGAGAGCTCTTTTACTGTCGAATCGTCGTCGATCGAAGAAGAATATATTTGTAGTACCATTTACACACGACACGACACAGTAAATCTCCACTCTTTGATGTGTAAAATACATTAGAAAATATTACGTGCTTTTTTCTCGCAGAATTCGCAGGTTTTCCATTAGACGACAGAGTCATGTCAGCTGTTTCACAGACTTGCTCACTTCCTGATGTCTGACAACCACATCGGAAAAATTTCACACATTTTGTGTCATTCTCAAAAATCATCTTTTCCTTGCTGGATATTACCACTGGACAAATGAATTCGCTCTTTTTGTCTGCCCATTGATTGCTAAATTATACTACTAGTACACAATGTAAGTGACGTTCTAAATTAAAAGCTGTGTTATCCAATACCATGTTACGTAATAATGTGTTTAATCATATCAGCTGTCAGTAATTTCCATTTTTTAACTCCAACTTCTTCCAGTGGTGTTTGTGAAACGGTTTAATATTTGTCAATGGCAATCAAGTCTTTATAAACAAAATCATTTCAATAAACGCCAAGTAATTCTATCAATCATCTATTCCAGGAATGCGAATATGAAGGCTATTTAGTTTCAAGTGTAAGTTATAATTGATATTGATATTTAATACTTCATTCCTTCCGAAATTCCTCGCCCAGGTATTTTGCTATCAGCAGATTACAAAATATGTAGTAATGATATTACATTTTATGATTATGTAATTGATTATTATAGCTAATCATTTTTTAGATTTTGTACAAACAAACAGTCAACAGTCTAATACTAAAAATAATAATGAATAAACTTTGAATATTCAATAATTTTATCATTCTTGTAAAAGTTTTTTGGCGCCACTTTTTATTTTTAACTTTCAACTGTTTTAGAGCAACATAAAAAGTTCAACCAATTATTTCTTTGTGAAGTGTTCGTTTTCTTCTTGCTATTTTCTTTTGAATCATTTAAATACAAGTCAAACTGATCAGCCAATTTTGCAAGGTCAGTAGTATACCTAGAGTAATGAATTGTGTAATGTATTTATTTCTCCATTGTCCATTTAAAATCAAGTTAAAAGTAATCTCTGATACATAAACCTGTGTTTTAAATAGTGTGACACTGTTATATTCTTTTTTTGTGATGCAGAGATATTTTGGAAATCGGATCCGTGGACATTCTTAATTGTCAACAAAGGCATTTTAATCGCCTTCCTCTTTCATCTTTTGACTTATCCAGTGGTCGTTCAAATATTTTCTCCTGCAAATGGCTGATTGCATAGAAAGCGTTTCTGTAAGTTCATTTTAATTATTTCACTTCTCCATGTTTAAATTCAACACTTGTTTGTTATGCATTACTGAACAAATTTTAGTAATCCAGATATTTTCAATCTATTTCAACCACAAAGTGGGTTAATGATAAATAGTATCAATATAATAGTAGGTCTATCTATTAATCATAGGTTTTCTGATTCTGTCTAGCGTTCCATATTTACTCATCTCTTATCTTTTGGTTAGTCAGACAGGTCCAGGACACAAAAGATACATACTATCGAGGGTTGTGTGATTTACTAGATACAATCTGTCTAGATGTGGATTAAAGTGGTGATTGACACTTCAAAAACACTTGTATCATGTTATTTCTGGAATTAGTGTTCGTGGTATTGGTAGTTTGATAAGTAAGTACACTTGTCATAGGCACCTTTCCATTGTATTTTTATCTAGTCATATATTTTTCTCTGACGGGAACGCGATTTTTTTCCCATCACTTGATCGTTTCAGAAACGAATTTGTTGTTTGGTACAAAACTTCTCATCGTCAGCATTAACAATTTCTGTTTATCTCAAAATCTCAACCTGTCTGCAGACTCCACAAAG
This sequence comes from Pogonognathellus flavescens, assembly GCA_019776165.1. NCBI lineage: Eukaryota > Metazoa > Arthropoda > Collembola > Entomobryomorpha > Tomoceridae > Pogonognathellus > Pogonognathellus flavescens. Next base: position 993 of record JABASD010003584.1, on the reverse strand, counting down.
TGTATGAGAATCATTATGAGTAAGAGCATTGGAGACATCTAAAATTATCAATGACGCATTGCTAAATAACTAAATTCCCCGACAAAGCGTCTAATATGCATGTTCGCGATAATTCTTCATAGCCGCTATTGTAATCTTTAAAATGCAGACGTCAGAAACAAGAAAGAAGATCTATTTGAATCTAAATTTTTTATAGTCCATTATGAAGCGTAAGTTTGTCAATTCGTGTGCGCATTTTTCATTTGATTTTAGCTGCTGAACAATTGTCATTGTCACATCATAATGGTTTCAGCAGTTTACTGCATATAGGGATTTTGTGTTCAGCTATGTGTTATATTATTATATATTCTTTCGGCATCCAACACAAAAGATAATTATTTTTATATGCCTATCTTTAAATCAACACTGACGCTGACTGAAACTTGAAATAAAGTACGAACGTCATGATGATGATAATACTGATGTAACGTAACATTGCAAACACATTAAATGTGAAACAGTTTTATTTGTTAGTAGGGGTAGTATGGTATTCTCACCGTAGTAGTTGTTCTACTCTGATATTATGATAACCATTCCGATGATCTCTGTTTATTTAGGTGCAAAAATGTGAGGACTCATTACCTTTTCATTTTTCTCAGTAATTACGATGAGTTGACACCATTCTAAATACTTAACTTGCATTTAACACGGAATGGTACATGCTATTCACCAGCATATACCTCTTATGCATTCAGTGGGTTTTAAATAACACATAAACTCTTGATTATGTGCTTTCTACAATAAAATGGACGTTTGTAGTCTCTTTTTTAAATCCATAATAATATGTCATTAAAATGTCATTACCCTTCTCTCATCATGTATGGCCTATTTGAAAATATCCTACCTACATGTCTCATTATCAGCGTAGCTTTTTAAGTTTTGTAGTGTAGAAGAACTAGAGAGTTGCCTGGGCAAGCTTTTCGGTGCCCATACCCGCCCATGCCCATGCGATTT
>JABASD010003583.1:0-19245 GCA_019776165.1 Pogonognathellus flavescens | reverse complement strand
TAGAATAAAACATTGAAAATAGGAGAGCTGTAACAACATCGTAGGCAGTTTTCACTTCTTCCAGAGATTCACCTGTAAAAATACATTTTTCACATTTTACGTAGGTAATGCAGGTTTTAAATGCAAAGCATGAATTTTTACATTGCAAGAAGTAATAATATTATTAAAAGAGAGCACTTAATTTACATACCACTAGTCTCACTACTGAAGCTCGGTGGCCTTATCGTGCTAGGGATTACATCATATTGAGAAATAATATCAGAACGATTAGCGTTATAATCCCTTTGGTAAAACTCCTGTTGATCGTCATCGTCATTGTGTGGGCTCATTGGCATTGGATGTTCTTCTACCTCTTCCATGATATCATAGCCTTCATACTCCAACTCTAAAGTCTGTTCATATATATTTGCAATCTCATATTTTTCTTCCACACTTGCAAGGTCATACGGGAACAATTCCTGAATAGGCACAGTTCGGTACTCCAACTGTTGAGGTCCTTGGGGTACTTTGTCCTGTAGACGAATTGAATTGTTACTTTTTACACGTTGGTTATGTATATTCAAATTAAATATGCTGCGCTCAAGGCGTATCCAGGATTTACAAATGGGAGGGGCTGAAGAAATTTGGGGACCAAGGCTCAGAGAGAAAGGTTAATAAATTTTCGGCCTTTGGTGACAATTGTTTTTCATAGAACCCCCTTCCCGGAATCTGGGGAGGTGGACGTTCAACCCCGGTGAACTCGTAAGTAGGTACCCCCTTAGACACTCGAATTAAATGAATATTATTGCTTTAATTGGCTCATTTAATTACAAAAGTCATTTTGACTCCCTGCTTGAATCCATTACATTCGAAAGCAGGTCTAGTATATTCTATAGGTTTGTATCATAAATGAATTTAAAAAATAAAATCTTACAAATTTAACTATGGCACATTTCGTGTATTGAAAAATCGCTACGACATTTCCAACTTGAGGATGATCACAATACGAGTCATATCTGATGACTCGTTCTCCAATGTTGATGTACTCATTCTCCACGTTATCTAGGGAGGAAAATGCAATTTTGGAAACATTTCTTAGAATAAACATGAGTTTGTAAATACATTTTTTTATTTACAGCAGTGAAAGAAATCAGTGTATTTTACCCGAAAGTTTTTCATGAAGAGGAGAGTTAAATACTGAGCTACACATAGAAGCAGAATCAAAGGACTGACATTTGTTATCCGACCAAGATAAATTTTGCGGGTAAGAGTGGGAAACGGATCGATTTCTAGCAGAAGCTCGTGCAGAACATGAGGTTTTACCCGGCACGGATCCAGAATGAATTGTTTTCCTACGATAAATACCACCAATCGTCCTTTGCTGATTTTCTCCTTTTGCTGCAACGTAAAGTAAGTTTAAATTATTTAAAATCGTAATTTCTTTTACTTTAAAAAGCTAATAAGATTATCTGTGAGAATTATTCAGAAATTAAATTTATTCAATGTTTATGTTTATAATTTGTACTGAAAATAGAAGTTACATCTAGAAGCAGCAGCAGCAGAAGACGACGACGAAGACGATGGCCCAAAGTTCAATTTATCGATTGCTTCAACCGAAATAGAATAAACTGAAGGAGTAGTTATACTGCCACAGCTGGTTGATCGCATAATGTCTCCTGCTGATGACCTTTTCTTGGAAATTTTACGAAAAGACTTCCCAGACATAAAGTTGGATTGAGGTGTGACCATTTCCGACATGATATTTCTTAATTTGTAGCTGAAATTGTCAAAATACTCTTTGAAAAAGGATTTAAAGGTAAGAATTTCATTCGCAGCTACAATGAAAGTTTCCCTTTCCCCTTGCAATATGTTTCCAATTGTTTTCTTCTTCCTTTCCTGTTAGATTGAAAATGAACTGCTATAAAAATTTTAAGAAGGAGCTATTGTATATGTTTGGTAGTATTGTATTAGTTATACCAATTTGATGACAACAAATGGCATAGATTGTGTAGATTTCTGTCGTATTTCAATTATTTTTGCAGGAGAGAATGATCCGTCAGGATTTACCCAAAATGCTCTATCTCCCTTTTGTATACTCTCTTCTTCGTTTAAAAATGATCTCAGTTCCTCTGCAATTTATTTCAAAATCAAACGTAGATTTAATATATCCCTCTTTTTAGAACAGGAGTAAATGCAGATAATTATACAGATTATCATAGATCTAAATCATACCACATTCATATTTAATTTCATCCAATGCATCATTAAGAATTTCATTTTCACCCAACAGACCCTCAGCTTTAGTTTTCCATTGATCTCTTTCTAAAGCCAAACGTTGCACCTGTTTTGTCAGTCTGACATCAGAACTTAATTGTGTGTCCTCATTGACTTCTACATCCAATTGAAGTTCTTCCCGGGCGACACATAATTTTATTATGTCACTGTCAAGTGTAATGAGTGTCCCACATTGAAATGCTGGACAAAGTTTCCTATAGAAAGACATCATAGAAACTAATATTAGATTCTAAGGCTAAATTCGGATAAAGCTTTGTAATTACATATACTTGTAAATGACACACACTTCCCAACGGTGAGACGAAAAATTATGTTATCAGTTAGTTCATCTTTATTATTCAAAAAGTATGCAGTGTTATTGAAAATAATCCTATATAATAATCATTTAAATAACGTCCCTTACTTCGGTTAAGATGTAAATACAGAATGTAATGACAAAATGTCATTATGTGTAATTGTTTTAAAAAAGGGGCGACTTAAGATTCAATACCTGAATGGTCCAGTTCCATGCATTGCATGGGAAAGCTTCTGATGAGTTAGAGAAGCTTCTAAACATTTTTGATGAAACAAATGTCCACATTTAACAGCCTTGATATTAAAATCCTCCAAAGGTTCATCTTCACTTGTTAAGGGCACTGAAAAAACCTGCTTACAAATTCTACACGACAAACCCATAATTCCTTAACTTATTCTAACAAAAATCAGAAGAATCTATTGAGATTTAGCGATATCCGGTGATAATAACTCAGGACATAGAACCAGGGTGTCAAAATGTAAATATCTTCACACACTGCCACTTTAGCCACTTATTACGACAATTATATACAAAGTACTATCACACTTTGTCGCGTTACAAACTAAAATGACTAATCAGCTCTACTTAATATTACCATAATAAAAGCATTCCAGATGTACCTAGCATTACCAACCACTAACGCTGGAACTGTTGAGCTTTTAGCTTTGAACTGTTATCTGTATACCATTCATGAATAATATACAAACTGAACTACGGACTACTAACTAACGAGTCACATAGTCACATCACATCTATTTCCATATTTGAGTTTTGAGTTCCATGTATAAGTAACTACGTGAGTTTCCCGTATTAATGTACCTACTTTGAGTTGTAAGTTATACACAGAAGACAGAAATGGAAATTATTGCCAAACAAAGGACGTCGCATTGATAATTCTTTTCATTTGTTGATTGTGGCCCTACATTATTTAATCTTCTTATCGCGACAACCAAGAGCAGAGCAAATAACAATGTAATGTAACACGTCTGTATGCTCATGTATAGAATAAAGGAAATAATTGCTTTAGCAAATACAAACACACACTACTCTTATTAGCACTTACCTTTTACAAAAAGTAAAGTACATATAGTAAGTATATTATTATTGTTGTATGTATTATGGAAGAATAAGTCTATAAAATTATATTATCCATCCACTACCTTCAAATATGGAAAACAGGGCTATCGCTTTTCTGTTTACATTAGCCAAGGCAAGGTGACCAAACAAAAACCAAACCTGTGCGATACACACCATAAACTGTATAGGAATATAATGCAGTGCACGGTACGTATATGCACAATACAAGTATAGAAAAGTTAAGTATGTACAAGACTGACATTGCACATTAGCATTATTATTTTATTATTATGGCTTTGTTTGCATTTTGTAGAAATTGAGACTTTTCTCTTATCTCTGTACTGTGGTATTTAGCGCTTACTACTGTTAGCATTAACCATATAAATCTGTGTGCAAAGACTTCCTCCATAAAAATCTTATACTTAGAAATAATATTATCATATGTACAGATATGTACAGTAAGGTATACCTTACTCATTGTCAGCTTACTCCGCTTATTGTCTCACATGTGGCATGTTAATGGTATGAAGATAGAAAAAAGAATTTATGAGAGTCTAGGCAGATTTTTAGAATTTTCATTGGCCATTAAAATTGTTGTTGGCATTATTATACAAAAGGTAGACACTTGTGTATAGGAAGAATGATTTTATGAAAAATATACGACAGTGTATTGTTAGGATAGTCAATATTTGCCTTAAATTATCTTATGCAATTTATAAAAGCTACAAACATGTAAATAATTGACAAGTACTTATATAATATCTGTAATATGGAATATTTTATTTGCACTGGTAGTTTAAGCATTTTTTCAATAGTATTTACACATATTATACTAATGTGCTTGAATTGTAAATTGCAAGTGACATTCCATTGTGTGATCTTGTGGATTTGCTAGATTGTGTGCATTATGCTAATAAAAAGGATAATCTCTAACTAGTGCATACTTACAACTTGAGACTATAGAAGTAGCACAATCAGATTGCATGTTTACTTTGTTCCCATGAAGTGTATGTATTTATGTAAGGATAGGATAAGTGTCAATATCAGTATTTGTGTAACATATGAACTAAGGAATGTCAGCTTTGTACATACAACTCAATTTCTCTTGCAATTTTCATTAGTATAGTCATAAAGCACAATTATTATGCAATGTACTCCGTTAAACTCACATGCATTCTTAGCGATGATATTATAAAACATGGAGTGATATTAAGTGTTCAATATGCAGAAATGAAGCAGGTACTTACTACTTACGTACATACGGGTTTAATATTAACTAGATGTGAGTATTGGCCTTACGAAGACAAACTAAATTCTCTTAGAATGAAATAAAAATTCAATATGCAATTAATAATGTATTATGTAAACAACTGTTTTGTAAATGATGAATTGTGTCATTTCATATTCTTACAGGTCTACCCTATTGACATACTTTGCTGGAATTCTACAAAAACGCGTTCGATCGGATATTATTGATCTACCTAGAAAAACTACGCCATGAATGGATGCGCTCACACAATAAAAATACAGACCTTGCTTCTTCTATCAGACAAAAAGTGAATATTCTATAATGCTCCTTTTCAGAAACATTACCAACTAATCCATTGCAGAGTTGCCATAGGCAGTTGAACTAGTTCAAAAAAACGTTCGAAAGTAGTAAAAGACAAAGTTAGTGATAAAGTATTTGTATTAGAAATTATTAAAAACGTTCTGAGTTTTTTAGACTTGTTACTTATTATTTCTTACGCTAATAATTTATTATTGTAGAAATGTAAGTTGATGTCTCTTGATTTCAAAATTATTGCTGAGAATCAGGTTAAAAACTAAGGTTATACCTCTCTTATTATCTCGTATATCTTACTATTACGAAATCTCTCAAGTGAGTCTCAGAATATTATTCGTACGATGGAGTTTGACGAGTACGAGAGTCTTCCAAGTGCTAGTCTGAATGCTATGATGATAGCGGGAGCCTTAGCAGGAATTGGGGAACATTGTGTGATGTATCCTTTGGACAGTGTGAAAACTCGAATGCAGTGTTTATCTCCAGTGCCTGGAGGAGAATATCGTGGAATGACGGATGTTTTCATGAGGATGGTTCAAAACGAAGGGATTTTTCGACCACTTCGAGGATTTTCAACGGTGATATTGGGAGCAGGTCCAGCTCATGCGTTGTATTTTTCTTGTTATGAAAAGCTCAAAGATAAAATTACGCCTTGGTCACCGAAAAATCATCAATACGTTGTTCACGGAGTTGCTGGAACTTGTGCGACTCTTTTTCACGATGCAATTATGACTCCTGCTGATTTTGTAAAGCAACGAATGCAAATGCATCAAAGTCCTTACAGCTCCACGTGGAATTGTATTAAGAGAACTTATCGTTTGGAAGGCGGAAGGGCGTTTTACAGATCCTACACAACACAAGCTTCAATGAACGTACCTTTTCAAAGCACTCATTTCATCATTTACGAATTTATGCAAAAATTGACAAATAAGAATAAAACTTACAAGCCAAGTGCTCATATAATCTCTGGGGGGATTGCCGGGGCAGTGGCTGCAGCTTTGACCACTCCTCTCGATGTTTGCAAAACTCTGCTCAATACTCAAGACAAAGGGGCTCTGAATTCTATATCCAAGTCACAAGTTTCAGGACTCGTCGCTGCTGTGAAGACAGTACATCGTGTAGGCGGATATAAAGGATTCTTCCAAGGATTGTCTGCAAGAGTTCTGTATCAAATGCCAGCTACCGCTATAAGTTGGTCTGTGTATGAGTTCTTTAAATATTTCATTAACAAACACGAAATAGACACTAGTTTAATTTTACAGCAAGAACGTTTACTTGGAAATGTCGAAGAACTAACTAGGGAAATTAAACCCGCAATAGACGAAGTAAAGTACTAAAGTTTATATTGTCTGTATTTGTGCATTTATTCGATTTGTAGCGGGTTTCATTTAATTGGACATACACAAGTTAAAAAGTCAGTACATTAACTATTATTATTAGATTGTTCAGTGCTAAAATACTATATAATACGTTACTACACAGCGAAATGTGACGACAATCATATAACAGAAAATAATGATTACCTAATTGTATTAAATATGGTTTCGTATAAAATTCAGTCAATTACAAAGTTAACTGCGCTAAAAACTTAGTACCTCTACTGTTACAATATGCTGCATTTTTAGTATTTTAAAAACAAACTGTGAAATTTTAAATAGAAAAGATAACAATATAAGTTTAGAGAAAACGAGAAATACAAGAAGGAGAATGTTTTACGAAGTCATGTTATTATAATTACAGATTTAGTGTTGGTTTTGCATCGCGGTAGGTACTATAATATTATATTCAAAGATGTAGTTGGATTAAATAAGTATTTGAAAGATGGAAATAAACATTTAAAACTTATTTTTAAACGATAACTAAAACGACAAATTATTAACATTAAAATAACCGCTAGGATTTGTAAACTGAACTAGATTTGTTCTGCATTCCGGGTATTCTTAAATGAAAGCAGCCCATCCAATATACATTTGGCACAGGTTGTCAACATTTGTAGCTGCTTCCATCAGATAAGCCACATGAGCTTCGACGGAAAGCTCCGTATCTGTGACTTTCGTTTGACTCCGAGCCGTTCCATTGATTCTGTGCTTAATGTAAATCAAGTTTTCGGTTGCTTTTGAATTTTGAATTTCTCCTGCACAAATTAATAATTTTTTTAGCACACTGTAGATTAGTTCTAGTTCTGTCTTTGTAATTTTAAAGTAATTAGTGTTAATCATACCTGGTGAGCTGCCAAGCGAACTAGTAGATACTTCACCCCATTCCACTAAAGGGTCAAAAACGAAAGGTCGAAGAACGGAAATAATTTTACTTTTTTGCTCTCGAATTGTTGTTAAAGTCAATTCACAGGATTTTCTAAACACGCCGTTAGCACCACAAACTCCCATTGCATCCACCATGTTTTGAGTCAAGCGGAAAGGCACTCGTTCAGGAAAACGCAGATTTTCACCCTGCAAATTATTATTTGGTAAGTTATTGAAGGTAGTGTACAACAAAATAAGATATAGAGATAATATGTGTCAATAGAAATGTTCAATACGAAAAGAAATACTAAATATAAGCATGAGTTAGTATAAATATACCTCTAAAAATAAGCAGTTGAAATCCACATGAACTATATCTCCAGTTATCGTGTCCAACATTATGTTTTCTCCGTGACGATCTCCGAGACCGAAAATGTAACCAACAATTGACATTACGGCAGCGGTTTTCATAAAATTTTGTCGAGCTTGGTACCTAACAAAAAGACAAAATTAAATGTGGGTATAACAAACCGAAACTTGTTTTGTTGGTGTAAATTAATGCTTGTCGTAAATACCATGAGCGATGATTTGGAAAATTGTACAAAAACCATTCGCTAAGAACAGGTGGGTGAGCAGGTAGGAATGTTTCTGAATAAACCTTTCTTTTTTTCTCGATGTTATCACGAGGATCTATAAAGTATACAATGGTAACTGTAAATAGTTTATAATTTTTCGATACAATGCATCAACATATAAAAATCCCTGTATTAACCTACTTACGGAAACTACATTACAAATAATTATTTCAGTACAAAATCTTACCACATTGTTTGTCCATCAAAAATTTCGAATGCAGTCCTTTATTTTTCTCCTTGTAAATGTTGTTAACGATTGGCCTAAGTCCCATAAGATTATTAACCCACTCCAACAATCCACATTCTTCATTAAGAGGCACAACAGCATATGTTCGAACTTTTAAGCCGCGATTATTCCTTTTAAGGTAAAGGTTGATGACATTGTTAACTTCCATAACTTTGCAATCTTTCCGCAAGTCATCTTTGGGTTTGCACATAAACGGATATTGACGCCCGTCGCTTCCGCGGAAAACAATTTTCTTTGGTCGTTGAAGAGAAGACATCAGGTAAACGGTCGGGTCTATAGATTGGATGTAAACGGCAGTTCTAAACGAATGAACAATTAATAATAATTATATAAATGTTATGCTCTCAAAATGTAAATGCGGAATTATTATGATAACTGAGTAAGTCTCACTCAGGAAATGCGTTGTAGTTCTTGTGCTGACTTGGGACAGCTGGCAGTTTAGGAAAAAGGAATTGTTCAATTGGCACTAAAACGTGATTAAAATTTTTCGACGCCAACAGTTTTTGCAAACCAGGAATATACGTACCCAAGTCAATCTAGGGTGAGTAATAAAAATTATGTTATTACGATATAAAATCAACTAATGAAATGAAATAATTTTTGAAGTGGTAAAAACTGACTCTGTTAAGCTTTCTATCCACTTGAATGTTCGATAAATTAATGAGTTTCTCTGATAACGTAGTGTAATCCAGTATAATTCTTTTCTGGGAACCCGACTTGAATTGCTTCTGTTCGCATTTTTTGAATATTTCCTTAATTCGTGTGGATCGCATTTTATATGAAGACTGAAACCAAAATTACTTTTATTATTTTAAACATTATGCGAAAATATTAAAAACAAATTACTAAAAATTACTTTTACTAGTAGACAAATAACGTAATTCATGTACCTTTGCAACGCTCATTGTCATCCAAAGTGACTGGTATGGATGCGCACAAATAATTGAAACAATTATTTTAGCTAGTTGATGCCATATTTCTACATTAGAATGGCAGAGGCGTGAAACAAGTTGAGAAAATGCCGTCATGAAAATGTACATTGGTAAGCACTCCACCAGAGAATCTACAATTGTAATTGTAAATATTATAAAATATTATTACTGCATTCTGAAAACTATGTAAATAATAACAGAAACTATACCATGTCAATATTAAGGAATAATGATGATACTATTCATTCTTACCAACAATCCTTGTCATGTAAAGTAAACTTTGACTCTGAGTAAAATCGGCAAAAGCATCTAGGAATTTCGGTAAATCTTGGCGTCTCTCATGAGAACAACATGAGCAAGTCTCCGTATTCAATCGACCACAAGACTCACACACTTCAGTTCCAAAATCAAACCAAATAGACAGTAAACGAGGAAGGCTTTGGTAAACATACTTTGTACCGTACTTCAAAGATTCTGCATAGTTTTTGGCAATAAAACATTGAATATTCCTACAAAAAGAACAAAAAGAATGTTTACAGATTATAAAATATGTATTTCTATTTATGTTTATACTTTTCCTACTTTTATAATATAACTTACGTGTTTTTAAATTTCTTTTCTTCCGTATCTGAATTTAAAAGTCTATCCAAGTAACAAGCCAAACTGAAGTAATTTTTTTCGCATTCCTTCATTGATTTAATCGCTTTCGTAAAGTTAACAACATTCGTTTCTTGGTCTGCAACTCTCATTTCATCGCATAATTTTGCATACAATAGCAAAACTTTCGACTTCAATTTTTTCTCGTAGTCTTTGTCCTCAACATTAAGGTAGCTTGAGGAACTCGTTCGGGGGAACTTGCGTTTGGGTTCTTCCAACGGTTTCAATGCAGTTTGCAATAACGACAACGCTTTGCTTTTGTCACCTTTTTGAATTTGTAACTTTGCAGATTCAATTAATATTTCGGTGCATTCAATTGATGCTTGAGATGTAAGAGCATTCTTCACACTATTTGCGCAGCGGAATAATTTGCCGTGTCTGCAAAAGAAAGTAATTTCGATAATAAATAAATAAATAATAGTTGCCTACAGAACTTTCACTTTTCACACATAATGTAACATTTAAACAAGTTATTAGTTGAGTCTATCAATGATAGTTTTCGACATACTTTCGCTCATGTCTCGCAGCAAACAGCCAACAATCTCGGACTGAGGCATTCAATAAATCCGTCGAATCAGGATCACTTGAAAAATGGTCGATCATAATCGATAACAGAACCTAAAAAATATATTAGAAACACATGAGTTCAGTTTAGTATATTATATGATTATAATTTAGCTGAAACCGCATTATGAAAAATCAAAATAGTGCTAATAATTATACCTTTCGGACATCAAGGATGGGACGGAAAATATGTTCACTATTTTCAACGCTGTTTATACGTTTATTCCAACGTTGTAGCATAGTTCTGATACCATCTACTCGGGAAGTGGATACATTAGCACGTTTCAATAAATCTACGACTTGTTCAACCTCAGTCAAAATATGTAGTCTGAAACAGAATTTTATCAATTACAATCAGTTCAAAATTAAACTGAGAACAAAATTAAATACGATTTTTAATGTGACTTATTTCAACTTACCCAATTATATTTGTGTAATGAGCTTTGTAGGAATTGTCGCCATTAATTGATACGTTACTAAAAGGTTCCAACAGTCGAATTCTTAAGACATCAATTATACTCTGAGCTGGTGCATAATTAATTTTCTTTATCTGTAGCAGTGCTGTGGCAATGTGGTTATTCCACTTAGATAAATGATAGGTTTCTTCAGTCTTTTTTTCTTTTATCATCTCTAATGCTCTAATGTCGCGATTTGTATCCAGTACGTTTTTACTTATGGAGTTCCAGTCTCCCAACTTCAGTAAACAGGCGTTTTGAGCCTCTGATAGGACTAAAGTCCAAGACAAACTAAAATTTTAAATATATTGATTAGCATGACAATTTTTCACGGTAAAGTAATAACAATATCAGTTATAAAATGATTCGGAGAAAGTAATTCACAATTCAATCAATTTACTCACTTCTTCTGAATACAGTGTTGAAGCAGAATCGAAGCTTTACTAGGTTGATCTAAAGAAATATAAGACTGGATAAGACCCTCATAAGCCATTACATCATTGGTATTTTGGGCAGTTGCACTTTCAAAGCAGCTAACGACCTCCTAATAACAAAAAAATCACATTTGCCACAGGTTAATGTAATATCATAACCAAAATATTACAAAAATATCAGATATTCACTTACTTCACTTTTTCCATTGATCATAGTTTCCATAATACTTTCGTCGAAAGATGTTTTTCCTGTACGAAGCGATGCTACGGCCATTGCAGAATCCATGTCATTAAGCGAGATGAAAATACGCTGACACGTCAGAAAACGGAATTCAGTTTTAATTGTTTCACATATGTTTAAGTAGTTTTTATAAATAAGGCTGAAATAGACTGATTGTATACCTGTAAAAGTTCAAGGGAAGTTGAAAGTTCATTCGGATGTTTTTTAACATGCTGTTCCAAATAAAGAAGAGATCTCGTGTATGACTTACTCTGGAAGGCGGCATATGCTAACGCTTTCTGTCAAAACAAGTTATACTCATAAATATCATTTAAAACGTTATTTATAACTGAATATTATATTGTGTAAATACAATGATTTAATCTTACAAACTCTATGGCATGCAGAAGAGTACCAAGAGCTTGCACTTTGGGTTTAGAAAACTGAATGGGTTGAGTGGTCAAAAGTGGATGATGTGCAGGCAAGGCGTGTTGTTTGCACAAATGACGATGAGCTTTGTATAGATGATCTATAATCGAGAAAACAGTTTTTGTACACTGATATTTCTTAATTTCGTGTTCTTCATCGTCTTTAGCAGCTTTGGTGTCTTGTCGCTTTTGTAGGCCGGACTTCTTGTGAATCACTGGCTTTTGTACAAAATAATCTTCAGATTTATTGAGAATAGGAACCAGATCCACTAACTCGTTAGGAGCGGATGGAGCAGATTGTGTCATTGAATGATCATCCGGTGGAGGGGGTTTCCTAAAATTGTCCAAAACCCGTTAATAGGCAATAATTGAATCAACCAGCAGGTTCTAATAATCTAAATGTGCTAGTAACATGTTTAAAGGATAGCTTGCATACCATAGTCCAACAATACACTGTATTTCGTTGATAATAAGCTTTTTGACTTCCTGAGCATCCCCGCCCATTACAAGATAAACTGAAAATAATAATGGAGTATATGAAACCAAACATTTAAATGAAAAACTGCCACCAATATAAAATATTGTACGAAATGCTGAAAAAACTCACATGCTATGTAATTGACGATGAAACTTGCCAATCTGGTATTGACACAGATGAGTTGTCTATTCGCTTTGAAGATAGGTAAGGCGGTGTCATCCTTAACCTCATTTATCATTAGAAGTGACCAAGTCTTGAGCCACTCTTCGTAATTGGCAATGTTCTCATAAATCGGAAGGTCGACTTTTCGTTCTGCATAATTTTTATTGCCGATTGCGTACTTGCACTCTAAAAGAGGCTGGATGTGATCCCTTACATTGGCACTCAGGCCTTTCCAAAGGGAGCTAGTTGGAGAGTTGATTATTTTATATTCTTGGACAACATTCATAATGCAGCAAGCGGCAACATCAAAATTATGATTGTCTTCAGATTCTTTGAAAATGTCTACAAGTTCTTCCAAATATTTCCAGATGAAAACGGGAGTAGCGATAGTGAATTCACGTGGCCCCTTCCAGTTCTGACTTATCACAGCATTATTAGAAAAAAGATTGGGGTTTAAAGCACCAATAATTCCTAAACATTCAGCAGATAAGGCTTTTATACGAACATCATCATCGCGTGAGGCAGTTAGTAGACATAGAATCAACTGAAATTGTAAGAAAAAATAAAGAAATGATTGCGTTGAAAATAGTGATCTTATAGGTAATAATAATAGTTGCCAATCAAGATACTTTTCGTGAATAATTCTATCAAATCAAACTTTAAACTAATTTTAGCGTACCTAGTGTAATGTTAATTCATTAATGTATTTAGACTCTAAGTACAATACAAAACAACATTTTAATTCGGTAATAAATACCTTTAAAACACTTGGATAACAGTGTTGAAGAACATTATTGATGAAACTATCTTCCTCCTGTTTGATTAAGTCCCGCAATGCTTTTACCGATTGATAACGAACGAACATGTTTTGATGTCTGCACCCTCGAACTATCACGTCAAAAAAATTCAGCCAACTTTCTTTCCTAATAAGAAAAAACGAATCTTATTTAAATAAACGTTCAGTTAAATAACTTTACAACAATAATATTAGGTAGGTAGATAGTGCTATTAAAATGAAATAACCAAAATTGCCACGTACTTTAGATTTTCTACGGAATTTTTAATTCTTGTCATCGGAATGCTTTGTTGGCAATACTTTGGCAAGAAGTGTAGTGAGGCACCACAATTTATAAGTATTTCAGCTCTCTTTGACGTTAAATACTTGAAGAGTTGGGCAGTTTCCTCTGGGTGCGTAGCATGAAAAGTTAAAATAGCTGCCGCCACCTGAGTACACATATGACTCAACGAATTGTCGTCTAAACTGTAAACAATAATTGAAATCATTAAATTACTAACACTTGGCTAACGTTATGAAATAAGAGCGTTAAAATGTTAGTAAATATTTACTTGAGCATGTACTGTCTCCACAAAGAAGTTTGTACATCATAGTACTTCGGGCCGAGTGAAAAAAGAGCTATTAGGGCAGCATAGATCTAAAGCATTTGAATGATCAAAAAGTGATTACTTTAATTACAACAAATTGTACATTTTTGTGTGTCTTTAAAAGAACCCAGTAAAAAAGTTGTTACCTTCGTTTTATGTTGACTAACAACAGCAGTTCCCATTAAACATATTACTTCGGCAAATGCTAAAATGATTTTGCGTTTAATTTCCTGTGACACATACTTACTCGTTAGCTTCGTACTGAAATGAGTAAAAATGTTCCATATGTTCCCACTGATAACATTTTGCTGCAAATAAAAAGTCAAGTCAAATATTTATATCATTCATATGTCGTTACAGCAAAATTAATACAATAATCGGAAAAATAATAATAATTTAAAAAGTAACACTAGACTTACCACAGCGACCATGGACGGTGGACAATCTTTTGTCTTTGACTCCCACCGCAGCACATGACCAAAGGCAATTACCAGTTTTTCTTTATTTTTGTACATATGACACATTAGCTCCGTAATTATGTCCTAAAAAGTAGTAGATGAGTATTACATACCAATTATGAATGGACATCAAATAAAAAATATACATGTAGTAGTCCGACTTACCCTAATATGATCAGGTGCAATTGAATGAATATCAAATAAATATTCGACTTTCAGGTACTTAGCACAAGAATCAAAGTCTCCATTAAAAACCATGTAAGGATAAAACGTAGAAATATGTTTCGTGAGTAGTTTTGCAACGGAATCCTTTGAGTATTCAGCCAAAGCAATAATAAGAAATTGCTTTTTAGGACACTTCTGAATTCCTGGCACAACAAGGTTAAGCATAGCTGGAACACAGTATTTCAAAACCGTGCTCCTTGGATTTGATAAGACTGTTTCTATATGTGCCATATACTGAGAGACTTTTATGGTGCCTAATTTCCACTCCGACTTTAGATCAGAATAAACATGGTCTGCGATGGATTCTACCAGAGTCTGTAATAGCCATGTACGAATAAGTGGATGTGAATTATTTTATAATTGGCAAGTAAAATTTCGAATGCATATAATTTCATCAGCTTACTTGGGTAATAAGATCTCTGTGTTTGCAAACACTTTCTACTACAGTGTATTGATATTTTTTGGTAAAAAGAGCCCATGTTTTGGCACATGAGTATGCCATGTCTTCCTTCATGCATATTGCCGTCAAGTGCAGACTTAATTTGATAAATTCCAACATCAATGGAACATCTGCAAATCTACAATAAATCATACCGAACTCATTATTAAAGGTAAACAAAGTAAACATTACTGCACCACAGGATTTATATTGTTATACAAATATTTGAAATGAAAAAATGTAAGATTATAAAAGACTTACTCAACAACTTCACGCATATGATGAACAATAAGGGCACTGGCTGTGAATTTGTCTTGAGCACTTTCTTGCAATAAAACGTGGCGCCTTAACGTATCTCCAAACGTTTTTAATATATCGGCACGAGCTAATGAAGGGGGTTTATATGTTATGGTTTCTTTGTCTTGAGCAAGGCTTGCGACGACTTTGAATAATTTGAACAATATCTTTCCGTCCGAAAGTTTAACAAGGGGCAACAGTTTCGGAAGAAAGTTAACAGGCACACTGCGGTGATTATTCACAGTCACTAACAAATCCAAAATATCTGCGCTTCCCTGCAATAGACATTTATAAAATCACAACGGTATCACCAATCAATTAAATTATCATCACCACAACCACAACATAGTTATGGCATTTAGCTTTTAATATACAGCTTGAGCATATACAGGCTATGCCATAATAAACTATCATTAATAATGAGTGGCAGAGTTCAACTTCAATCTGTACTCAGTGAGTACTACTCACCTGTTCACCGCCATTATCAATTAAGAATTTTGCTAATTTTACGATGGTAGATAATATATTCAAATCAGTAATGTTTCCTCCATCATCTTCGAAATGACAGGTTCTACAGCCTCTCAGGGTATGCAAGTGACTAATATTTCCGGTGCCCTTGACAAGTTTTCGACGATTACTATAAATGCATGGCAGTCTAACAATTGCTTTTGCAACAGCCTCTGCTCTCTCCTCTAATTCAGTGAATGTCCACCATTTCATCCACACCACTTGGGTGACAAAGTTCAAAATCTTCAAAAAGGCTGTAATTGACAGAACATCATTGCAAAAATATAAAACCATATTGAATTGTTGTAAAACTAGTTATATATTGAGTGCAAACTTTTCTTACATATAGATCGCATAGGCCACCAAAATTCTCCTATGAGTTTTAAAAGGGTAAGAAAGGTCTCCTCCTTAAAGTCTACCATCATCTTGTCAACTAGCGAAATTACAAAACCTCCTTCCATATCTCGCACAATAGGTGTGGTGATGACATTAAAAAAGTTTTTCATTAAAACCTTTGAGAAATCTGAAAAAAGTAATTATTCAAATTATATTACGGATACTATTAAGTAACTAAAGGCTTTCATCATTGTATATTCGTCCCGTCCCGATCATAATACAATAATGAGCTTAATCAAATAATTAAATGAAACAAAATAAATGTTAAAAAAAGATTCAAAAGAATATGATAACTTACTTGTCCCAGTGAGACTTTTGCACCATTCATTGTAGAAAGGTATGAAACCTTTTAAAGGAAACTCTACTGAATACTTCTCAAAATCTTTTGAGTCAAGAAAGTTCAAGCTGGCTAAGCAAACTATCGTCTTCGTTCTCTGCCTCATAGAATCGTCAATATTGTCTTGTAATCGATAATGATCGCCGTAAAACGCACATAAGGCTGGCAAGGACTCCATTACCATCGTAATTAAAGTAGTCATTTTTGCTTTGTCAACTAAGAACCTGTGTAAATACATTGCTCAATATTAAATGTACCGAGTAATAGGTGTTGGTATATTCTTAATTATGACAAAAACTTACGGTGACAGAGTGACGGCCCAAAGAGCTAAACGAGACCAATTGTCTAAAAATATGATAGGGACAAGCTCTGCATTCAACATCCATTTCTTTTCAAAGCTTACGAATTCTTGAACCAAATCACGTGATTCATTGCACATCTTAATAAAGGGAGATGACTGTTTTATAACTGCATACAGTAAATCAGCATTTAAAACAATTCTTGGTGTGCTGGATAAACATTTTGAGTACAATTCGTCTAAAAATGGACTAAATCTGTTTGATGATACTTTCATATTTACCCCAGTGTGACTCCTGAAATTAAAATTAACTTTAATTGTACACATTGTTTTCCATTATTTTCTATTTCGAATTATATTACATTCCAGTAAAACTTGATAAATATTTCTTTGCGTTTTACTGTTCTCAGTTGCGAGATGGATTGAGTACTTACATTTCTAACACAGATGCATTTAAGCATGGTTCTTCATCGTTTAAATTTGGCTCAAGTTGTAAATCAAACAATTGAAGAATGTTGTACTCGATGTAATTGGCGGTATCTACTGATATTACGTTGACCTTAAACGGGTGATACAGCTAGAATAAAAATGATAAACATCATTACTTATTAGAAAAATACAATATTTTATTAGGGAATTTTACCCTACTTCAGTTCATTTCATTCATAATAGTAATTAAAACTATAGTAAAGCATGACATAAAAAATAATACCTCAAACTGATTTAAGTAATTGCGAACACCCCAATTTTTAATTGAGTCCAACTGTTTGGAGATTGCATAGTTTGAAGATAAGCTTGTCAAAACTTGAAACAATAAAGACTGCTGACGGTCTGAAAAATAATTAAATACTTAAATTACATCATTTTTGGGATTACAATGGTAATTTTATTGATGCATATCTTTAGTAAGAGTTCATTATTCATTAAAAATAACGTTAAGTAGATTCACTGTATTCACTAACCTCGTACACATTTTTGACCATTTGGTTGAAAGAATGCACTGATTGACAAAGAGCAGAGTATCTTGGATTTGACGTCGTCCGAAAGAAGTGGAATGGATTGTACAAAACGTTTACAAAATCTTTCAAGCAGATAAAACTCATTGTCATTCAAGTCTTGCATAGAATCCATGAGAACTTTGCAAACAAATCGATAAATAGAGCTTTCTCTCTGTAAACCAATTCAATTCAGGCACATTAAAAATAGTTCTACTTTTTATCATTAATTTTTATAATTAATTTACTCTACTATATATATGTTAGAGAGAATAAGTAAAAGTGTTACCTCAAAAAATATGTCATTAGGGATATGAAAATAGTTGAGCAAACAATATTTGTCAGTAAACTGGAAACGACTCCAAGCCCGGTCAAGTAACTCATAATAGAGTTGAACTTGTTGAGGTTTCATCTTAAAAACTATCGGCAATAAAATCTAGGGAGAAAGTAGTTTTAGTTTATTGAAACCAGGAGCTTAATCGAGGACAGGCGTTAGATTAAAACTTTACGGTAGACTGTAGACATCAATAATTTGCACTGTTAGTTTGTGTTAATAATAATAATAGTAAATTGTATACTTACCTCAAAAATGTGGACAGAGCCATGTTCGTTATTTTCACATATAGGTATGCGATAATTTAAACACACATCACGGCCAGGATTGGTCTCAGTGGGATAAAATAATTTGTACTCAAGTGTCGCTGAGAAGTGTCGATTATTTGGAGTCACTACGATTTGTGATAGAATATGAATAAAATTGTCAACAACGTACATCAGAATGGACCTGTTTGTAATGAGGGCTGCTATCATATCTGAAATGAGTGCTCGTATTTCCGAATGCATTTGTTTGCAAGCTGGATCAAAAAGGTACGAAGATAGTGCCACACACCACCAAGACGAGAACTCTGCAAGTTAAAAATAAATGCAAGCTTCTGAATTCAACTACTATGGTTTAAAAAAATACTTTTTGAAAATTGAATTGTTTAATAGTTTCATTAATTGAATTTTTGAATAAAAATTAGTCAACCTTTCATTTCCTGAATGGAAACAGCATTAGACTGTGAACTAAGTGTAAAAGTTTTGGGTGCAGCTTTGGGGGCATTCCTTAATGTACTCATAAGGTTCTGCAAAATATATAATTTGAAATACAATTGTAATATCTCCATTGAATACAAGCTTAGACATGATAAGTGTTTGTGTACAACTTACTTGAATACTTTTCGTTAATTCAGCTTTATTAATAATTTT
>JABASD010003582.1:0-19247 GCA_019776165.1 Pogonognathellus flavescens | reverse complement strand
TGCAAAAGGGGAATTAATTTTATGGGGATAATTAAATTGTGTGGTGTAAAATTATTTGGGACATTTTAAAATTAATTAAAACTATTTTTTGACATTTTTTCTAGGGTTGAATGAACGTTATTACGTCGCATTTTTTTATTGTTGTTGTAGAAGGTTATATCGTCGATTTGCGTTATTTATTTTCATTATGAATATGAATGATATGAAATCAATCATACCTGAGCTATATCTCCGATGTTGATCACAAATGAATCTACAAAATAAAAAATGTCATATAACTCAGGGTTTTTACAATTGGGAATCTTAAATGGTCAATAATCTTTTTTTCCGGAGGCAGGAGGCTAAAGCCCTGTGAGCTCAAACTAGATGCACCCTTGTGTATAAGTATAATCATTTTGCGACGAGAAAGCTCCATTATTTTAAATAATCTACAATTCAATGATTTATTTAACAGTTTACTCTTATGTGTAACGGTCTAGACAAAAATAAATAGTCTTTTCGATTGAGTTATTTTAAACTGGTTTGAATAAAACTCATTTTTAAATTGTCTTTCAATAATGCATTCTTTAGACTTATCTAATACTATATAATTTTTATCAGTGGAATTGGTAAGACGGAAAAAGAAACAGGATTTAATGGATGGTACAGTCAGAGCTCAGCCGGTACAGCTGCGAAATTATAAATATTATGTATAAATATTTTTAAAAGCTTTTTAAGCCAAACCCTAAAACTTGAACAGGTACAACAAAATTTCCATTTTGCTTTGTTTGAGAAAACACTAGAACTAGTTTGTTTTGTAGTCAATAATTTCAACCCAAAACAGATTATGCAAAAACCTAAAAATTGAGCAGCTACAAATAAAATTGCATTCTGCTTCGTTTGATTAAGACAGAAAGTATCATGAAATATATCTGTTCTGTTTCAAAGATATCTGCAATGATTTACTGCGTAACCCAAAGCAGATTTAAGTGAAAATTCCAAATGCCTAATTTTGTCTTGTAAATACTTTTAAATAGTCCTAAAACTAAAAAAACTTGTCTAATTGAATTGCCCAATAGTTTATATATTATGTAATATAATCTTTGGTGTATTCAATAGCATTGTATTTATCAAGGATTGTGTATTGAAGAGTGTATTGAAGTATGAATACCTTTAACAGGAGGAATGTCATAAAATTTTCCGTCTCTTTCAACCTGGAGTGATGAAATCGTGTCATCTTGAAGCACTACAGTTAAGGACCCAGGATCTGTATGTGGTCCAACTCCTAAATTTGCATTGGGATTTGGACAGGGTGGATACAAGTTCAAGCGAGCAATGCCTGTTTCATAACTACCCTTAGTCCCACTTTCAAGTTCCGCAGGATCCACATTCAATGAGGCAAACATTGCCAAAACCAATTCTTGAGACAAGCCATACATGATCTACAAAAAATTGTTCAAAATTATTAATTTATTTAAAACACATTAATATTCAAATATCAAAATCAGTTCCAGTAATTCCAAACGAAAACTTGCACAACTTTTAAACAATTTGCTATTTAAGGGATTTTAAAAAACACGAATTGATGTACTTGGAAAAATTCATTAAGCGAGGCTTTAAATTTTGGCATTCCCTCTGGCCATAAATTTCCTCCGTCAATGTCCAATCCACGATTATCTTTGGCCACATCTACTCCATACTCAAATCCTTCTTTCCAATCCAATTTCTGTTTCGTCAGTTCTTGGTCGAAATACCCTTTGAAATGATTCTTTAGAATATCCAATGCCAAAATTAAGTTAATGATTGCGTACGTCAAAGGATCATTTTTAAATTATTTTAAAAACAATGTTAGGATGAAAATATTTTGAAATATATTACTGGTTGTCTTAATATTTTTCTTTTGAACTCCTTGGGTTTCGCAAAAAATCCAAAGCCTTCATCTTTGAATTGCTGAATTTTCTCCGGCTCCACATTGTGTCCCACAACGTAGAAAAATCCCCAGTCACGACAAGCATTGCCTATTTCTTTTACTGTTGCTTTCCTTGCCGAAGAATTTCCTTCTTCTTTAGAAAACAGGGAAGACACGTTGATAATTGGCACACTCAGTGTTTCAGCTATTTCAACAGGCATTTGTAATAATTATTCTTAATTTGTCCTGAAATTAATATTAATCATAATAAATTAACAATGAATATTCTGATATATATTTGTAAATATAACACATTAATTACCAATTTAAGCGAGAATAGTGAGTCAAATATTGAACAGCACAAAATGATAAAGTAGACCAAACTGAAAGCTATGTTAATTTTACACAGATTTAAAAGCCTGGGACTCAATATATCCATTGAGTTGCAAGCATTATGGAAAATAAGGTATAATGAAGATGTAGGTTTGATGACGTTATAATTTTTATGCACAAATTTTCCCAGTCTGCGACTTCTGTATTTATTCAATAAAAAATACTAAGTATTAAAATAAAAAATTTATTATTTAGTTCTTCCCATTTATAACATGATAATTCATGCTAGTGTGCTGAAAGCAAACAAAGTTGTTAAAATATAATATCATGTAACATTATTATTTGCATACCTTAAAATATGACTCAAAATTGGCAGTGCCAATTCTGTCAATATAATTATAATTTTGTCTTTAGTCTTATGAGACACTCGTTTAAACACATACACATACATGTAGAATTGAGATGCAAACTTATCTTCTATCCTTGAACCGATTTATGACAAGCGACAGTTGAGTGTGACCTAATTTAGCTCCCTCATACATGAATATTACTTCACCATGTACCATAATATTTAATTAATTAAGGGTAGGCTGCACCTGGCAAGAATTTGTGAGAGACTAAACTCTGTTCAGGCCTTTTTACATGTATTTTTTTCAAATTTTCAAGTTTCATGATTTTGGGCAGAACTCATTTACAGAGATACAAAAAGATTTCAAATTGTTACTAGCTATTTGTTACATATCCTAGAGGGTCCATGTCCATGGAAAGCCATTTTTAAAACGATTGTTGGGTTTAGTCACAAATAATTTCCAAACACATCCCGCCAAAAAAATCATTTTTTTTTCGACAAAAATTATTTTAATTATGTTATAATTCGAAATTGCACAAATGCCCTCGACAAGACCCTCCTGGATTTTAAGCTATTTAATCATACGTCCATATTTATGCCAGTTTGATCGAGTTATGGTTAAAGAGACGAAGTAGGAAATCCCAGCTATTTCAAAATATGCAGCCCTCCCTTAATGAGTAAGAGTCATCTCATTTCTGTGATAGTAGAATGTGACTGTATGCAAGTGAAATCACTTTGCACAATTACACTCTCGCTGGAGTATATTATTTGGAGTCAGAGTTCTATTCATAATAAGTCGTACATGAACATAAAGTACAGTAAATGTGTTTCATTTATTTGCGATGCAATTGGGGTAATTTCTTTTCGATTACATGCATCCAGTTTTGCTTAACTCGATTTGACTGTTTAAAATACCAATACAACAAGAAAGTATCGTCATGCTTTTATTTTTTACGTATGGAGGTTATATATATATAAGTAACCAAGGTCTATTTATCAATTTAAGACTTTTAACATATATTCATGCTATGCTAATTTCAGTAGTGTTTTAATATAGTTTAAGCTTGATGTTTTTCCATATAAATGTTAATGAATACAACGACAGCAAATAGGACAAACAAGAATTTTATTTTCCAATAAAATAATAGCATTTAAGAAAATCGTTTTTAGTAGTCACAATGAAATCCAGCTGAAACTTAATAAAGTTATATATGTACGAAGATATCTAAAAAGGATTTTGGCCCAAAATCTGAAAATGGATGTAAAATAAGAGTTAAACACAAGTTCAAATGAATGTTTAGCTTAAATTCGATTTTTAAAGAAATTTTTGATTTCTTACAAATATCCAGATTATTTTGTGGTACTGCCTGAACCAATTACAGGCAAGAGTCCTCATGGTTCTTCATGGTCACTTTTTTCTTTCATTACAGTCATTTTAAAAAAGAAATTAATTAGGTGACAGGGGACTGCTGGCAAGTGTTGACACCAACATTTGGAAATTGAAGTAGAACCATCAAATATGTAATTGAAACACTGGCAGTTGCGATGATTAGCTTTCTACTGATGCAGAAGAATCCCGCAGCCGAAAGTACAGGAGGATTAAATCCAAGCGATGACACTAACATTTCAGCCTTCAAATTTCAAATTTTGTCATCAAAATTTAAGTAAATGAAATTTGGTTAAAAAAATAATTATATGCATTTTTTCCAACCTTTATCTGAGAGTCGATAGTCATTCCATTCAGGTCAAGTTTACGTATTTCAGAAATAATTTTCTTGGTTGAATTTGAAATTGCTGAACCATTAAACGATCAAAAGGACAATTTCTGCTCCAAACGAAACTGTCCAAATACTTGTGGACAAAACAGCCTCAGTATAACTTACATCACTAATAGTGTGTTCTCCGAAAATTCTAACAGCAAAAATAAACAAGTATACCAACATGGCCAAGAAACAACACCCAGTTTCTAACAAAAGCTGGATTCCGTAAAAGTGATTAAAATTTTCCACTTCACATTCGACCTGATTTTCTAACAGCAAAATATCTTTGAAATATTTTTCATCTTCACTTTTATGACTTGGTTCTACTAGACTTTCTATGATTGCAGAAACATGTCGGCTATTGTTTTGCCATTTACCGTTTTCTGGAAACGTAATTTGGGTTTCAGTTTTTTTCAAGTTGCAGATTTCATTGGCAATTAATTTCAACGCTGCAGTATACAACCTGATGAAGTACATGAGCCAAATAGCATTCCCTATATGACAATTCGTTCTCAAACACCAATATGAAATTGTGGAGATCATAGATAATAACTTCGTGTTTTCTCCGTCGTTAAATAATTTCGTAAACACGGGGAAATAAAGAGGAAGGAAACTACATGCACTTAGAATGGAAAATAAGAAGCAAAGAAATGTCTGCTTTTTCGAATCATTTTGTAATTCCCTAAATATCTCTTTTGCTTCAATGCTGTTGAAGTTTGACACCTTTTGAGAGCATTGATGTGTACAAAGAAACTGCAGCTTTCCAAACCGGTAAATTTTTATGCCCGAATATTAATCCACATAATTTGTACATAAAACTTAGAAAATGCAGGATTGCTAACATAGTGGTGTTAATTAACGTTTCCGTTTTACCCATATTGTTAGCTTGTACAAAAATATGAGTGGTGTTTGCAATAGCGAAGAGATTTAATATGTCAGTGAGTAAAACAAACGCTGTAAATAGCACAGGAAGACTTTTGAGTTTAAAATATAACGTTCCGTTGGAAATGCCCAAAGGGTAATACCCTAAATATCTATTTAAGTAAAATGGCCAAATACCCATCTGAATAAGATTCGATTCCATCGTCTCAGATTTCCATTTGTATAACATTGTGAATTAATAAATATGACTGTGTAATTAATAAATAAATAATAAATGTGTCCAATACTAAAATCTTGAACTGTGTAGTAGTTTCGTAGTTAATAAAATATTACTGTGGGATTGGGATATGTCAAATATTATCAAACCCTTGAAAACTGTTTAATGGTTTGTATGTAATAAAATATATTATGGTTCAATTTATCAGGTAACATTTTTATGAAAGGCCTATAATTTTTTATTAGCTTTAATAATGACTTTAATCATTTTATTAGGGCGGGGATATTTACATTGCGCAATACACATGCACATAATTGTTTACATACTTAATGTACGTTTGCCTTGCCATTAACGGTAAAATGCTTATAGATGGGTTTTTCTTATTATATAGATAGTTTTGTTGACATAATTTACA
This sequence comes from Pogonognathellus flavescens, assembly GCA_019776165.1. Taxonomy (NCBI): domain Eukaryota; kingdom Metazoa; phylum Arthropoda; class Collembola; order Entomobryomorpha; family Tomoceridae; genus Pogonognathellus; species Pogonognathellus flavescens. Next base: position 13,403 of record JABASD010003582.1, on the reverse strand, counting down.
ATTTAATTGTTTTCTGTCAGTGAAAAATAAATTAATGTTTGATTTTGTACTCTTGTGATGGTATACATTTTCCAGTAATCTTTCCTATGTATTTCTTCCATTAAAGTACAAATCAATAATCAACAAGCATTAATTGTTACGTTATAATTAAGTCACGCTTACTCTTACATTAGACAAACAAGTCATACATCATAAATGAAAAAAATATTAGCAAAAGAAGAAAATGTACCAAAACTTCCGCTAAATTCTCAACAAACTGAACAAACTAAATCTTTGACAAGATGTATCATTGGTTGTAAAAGATTTGCATACATTGACCACAAGACACTCTTGAAACCACATTTCAGTAGACTTAATGTGTCATAAAAAAGGACCATGGCTGTTGTAGGTCCCATCACCAGAGCTGTAGTATTAAGGGTGTCGACGGAGTTGTTATTTGTTGGAGGTTCCATCTTCCGCACTGCTTCCAGGGTTGAAATAGAGTCATTAACCGGAACTTTGATAAAGGTCAAATTAATTGTTAGAAGATTAAAATTAAAAGAGGAGTTGTTATTTGTTGGAGGTTCCATCTTCAGCGCTGCTTCCAGGGTTGAAATTGAGTCATTAACCGGAACTTTGAAAAAGGTCAAATTAATTGTTAGAAGATTAAAATTAAAAGATTCTTACAAAATTGTTTCTTGTAGTAAGCGCGACGGAAGAAGCAAAAGCTGATGTAGTGAAACAGTAGGAACACAATGATCTTGATCCAAGTTTTTCCGTATCTCCGGCTTAATACCCGGAAATTCCTCCATCGGTGTCCCCAACGAACATCCATGTTGATTCTTAAATAAATTCACAATTCCAATTCTAATTAATATTGAAATTCAAATTCGAAAAAGTTATTTTCAAAAGAGGTCAACGTAGTTGTATAGAAAAGTTACAAATAATTTTAATTGCAATTAACCTATTAAAATTATTACCTTTCAGTTATACTGCTGACTGAGAAATTATGATTTACTGTGTAAAACTTTCGGACGAAACAGAGAACGATGATGACTTCAGAATCTGGAAATGGTCAATGACTAAAAGTTGCAGAGTTTAGCTTATATTTAGCATTTATAATAAATACTACAGCAAACTTCATAGGTTGGTAAATAATTAGCCTATCTGATAGAAAGGTCATCAACATTTCCTTCTTGTCTATAAAAATAATATCTAACAGAGGTATTTCTATAAGTGATTTATTATAAGTCATGGAAAATATATTGAGGGTATATGTAAGTAAAGGTACATTTGTATGGAGTGGGAGTCGGTACCTAAATTGCAAGCGGAAGTGTTACTCTGCTAGTGAAAAAGAGTATCAAAGAAATACACACATGCAGCTTTCGTGGCTCATTCATTTATACATTTTATATTACACTTACAGAGCAGAGATGCTTAATATAATAGAAATGCATGTTATTCTTAGCTGTAAGGGCAGTGTGGCATGATCGAGTACAGCAATTTGCATATTGTCGGTAAGATCCCTTCATTCCTGTCCGCATCCGTTCTCTTATCTCTTTCTTTGCCTCACCAAGACCTCAAACTGCTACTACTACCTTCCTAAATAAATACAATTAATAATTGGTATTAAAGATATTATAGGCATTAACACAACGCTCTACGATTAAAGCTTAAAAATGACTGTGATGTAGGTAATTTATTGTTACCGTTAACATAATACTTTATTTATTAACAACTGAATTGTTCTGTTCTGTACATTATTATATATAATTAATACGCGTTACAATTTTCATTTCTCATGGCCTGGACATGATGTAATTCCAACGTTTGGAAATTGAAGTAGCACAATAAGATATGTAATTAAAACACTTGTTAGTTGCAACAATTAGCTTTCTGCTAATAGAGAAAAAGCCGGCAGCTGAAAGTCCAACAGGATCACTTCCAATCGTCGATACTAACATTTGCACCTTTTTCATAAAAACAGAAATAATTATACTACAAACATGTATACAAAGTCGATAGCAAATAATTACTATTTGTTTACCTTTGTCTGTGTTTCTACGGTCAATCCGTTCAAGTGAAGTTTAAGTAATTCGGCTGCAATTTTCTTTGCAGAATTTCTGATGGCTGTTCCATTAAAGGCCAACAGAACAATTTCTCCTCCAAATGTAATCGTCCACACGCAAAGAGACAAAACAGTTGTACTATTGCGACTTGCACGTTCTCCTAAAACCCTAACTGCCAAAATAAATATATACTCCAAAACCCCAACGAAACAGACTCCTGTTTCTATGAGGAGCTGTTTCCCGTACAATTGATTGAAATTTCCAACTTCATTTGCAATTTCATTCTCTAAGACCATTATATCCTTCAAATGTTTTTCTTGTGCTTCATTAAACTCGTTTTCCACAAAACGCTGATCTTCGGTGATCGCAAGAACGTTTTTATTTTCCAGAAATAAACTGCTTTTATCGGCATTTATTTTTTTCGTATTTCTGTTGACTGTTTCTATTTCATGAGCTAGAAGTTTAAATGCTGCTGTGTATAGTCTGATAAAGTACATCAGCCAAATGCAATACCCTATGTGACAACAAGTCCGGAAACACCACCAAGAAAGATTTATGCTCAGCAATATTGCAAATCCATAGTCGCCGTCTTCAATTAATTTAAAATAGGAAGGATAATAAATTGGGATGAAAATGAGGAAACTGAGAAAGGACATCAGGGCACAAAACCCTGTGTGCTTTTTTGAATCAAATTGTAATTTCCGAAAAATTCCTCTTGCCGCAAAACTGTTAAAATCTACACCTTTTGAAAACATGATGGTGTACAGGGACACAATACCTCTCCAAATATTTAAGTAGGATTTCCCAAATATGAATCCGTAAACTTTGTATGATAAAATTGTTAAATGGATCAATAGCATCATTATGAGATTAAGCAGTGATTCTCCATTAACCATGCTGGATGCTTCCTTGAAAATATATGTAGTTCTCGTAGTAAGGAAAATATTTACCAGATCAAATATAAAAATAACGATTGCGAAGAAAACAGAAAAACTTTTGATTTTGAAATAAAGGGAATTGTTTGAAATGCCCAAAGGATAATATCCTAAATATCTGATCAAATAAAATGGCCAAATGCCCATTTCGAGAAGGTTGGATTCTATTGTCCCAAAATTCCATTTTTTCAACATTATGAAACAGCATGAAGTTTAAGTAATCGTAAAATGTATTGAGTTATGCTGTCTCAATGCTTAGTGTTACGGATTCTATATAGAGGTTGTGCTTGCATGTGGAGTACTGAAAACCTTTTAACATTTATGCCAATTCCTTTTGCTCAACAAATTGTAAGATTTGGCAATTAATATTTGTTTGCATACCGCCCAGTACAGCTCTTACTAAATTTGCATTGTAAATAATTCACTTTTATAACCAACAAATACGTCATGTTATAATATTGCATGTAAATATTCAATTATCGAAATTTTTGCGACAAGTTTACCTCTTTTCAGACTCAGAATTTTCAAAAGCTAACAATAAACCACTTTAATTTAATCAAATACTATCCTAGTGAAATGCTGTATTATGCGATTATGGAGAAAAAAGTTATATTCAATAGAATAGTCAACTATACAATTTTATTATCAACCGAACCAATATGAATAAACAATGTTGATTGACATAATCATAAATCAATTGAACTACAAAAAATAATTATGAATTCATTTTTATACCGTATAACTTACAAGTACAAGTTTTCAATGGAAGCTAGAACTGAATTTGATTTTTGGGGTTTTAATAGATAATGCAAAGCAATAAAGCGTCAATCTTGATTCAGTGCCATTGCATGATAATACATATACAAATTACAATAATTATATTTAAGGCATAATAAAAACTAGAATGTATGTGAGCACAAAATGGAGCGTAATTCATTGTGGTACAATACTGTAATATTATGATCAGTGCTTGCTACATTAAATTACAAAAAACATGGAAAAGCTATAAAATACATGAAATACAATTTTATCACAACTGATAAACGATCAAATTCGCTGAGAGAGAACTAAATACTTCGCATAGCGTCATCACTGTTGAATATTTTTACTTTCTTATACCGTTTTATTCCATGTCCTCCCTGTCGTATGAGCATTGTGAATTATTATGGTCCTTCCCCAGGCCCAGTGTGAGTTCTTTCGTGCTTTCTTGCATCATACAATCTACTAAAAGCTTTTGCACAATAAGAACATTTGAATCGTTTCCTTTCCCCAGTGTGAATAATTTCATGGCTTTTTAAATGAGCAACTCGAACAAATGTTTTCGTGCAAGATGAGCATTTATATGGTCGCTCTCCCGTGTGAGTTGTATAATGATCTTTTAAAACAGACAATCTACTAAAACTTTTCGTACAAATCGTGCATTTGAATGGTCTCACCCCAGTGTGAGTATTATAATGCCCTTGTAAAGTAGACGATTGAGCAAAAGCTTTCTCACAAATCCTGCATTTAAACGGTCTCTCTCCAGTGTGAATTCGTTCATGCTCTTTTAAATTACACATGTAAACAAAAGCTTTCACACAAAATGAGCATCTAAATTGTCTCAATCCAGTGTGACTTTTTTTATGCCTGAGTGCACTACTCAAATGAATAAACGTTTTTTTACAAGATGAACACTTAAATGGTCTCTCCCGGGTATGTACTCCAATGTGATTCTCCTGTCCATGAACTTCTAGAGAGGAACCTGAGTTGCTCACTTTCTTCCAGTTTCCGCTGCCAGTTTTCCCAAGAGTAATCCTTGAGGAAGTTGATTGCCCAATTTCCTTCTGTGAGTTTTTATTTTTCAATCGATGTTTTATGTTAGCAGCATCCGATGAAGGAATTGCAACACCATCTTGATGTTCATTGTCTTCTGCTTCGAAACGTGGAACTTCTAAAGGTGAACTTGAGATTAAAACTTTCTTCAAGTTTCTACCGCTCCCAGTTTTCCCAAGAATAAGACTTGACGATGTTGTTGATTGTCCATTTTTCTTCTTTGAGATTGCATTTCTCAATAGGTTAGCAGCAGCCGAAGAAGGTTGTAGCAAAGACGGAGAGCTCACACTTTTATATTTGAATTCATCAGATGCATCCGATTCTTGTATTTCTGAAACCAGCAATATTAACTTAATTAACTTTCTTTTATTGATGAAGTATTTCAATACATGATATTATTTACTTTCTCGACAATTGTTTAAATTCATGAAAATGTTCAAACGTAAATTGTTAAAGAAATATGAAAATAAAATTTGTACTTGTCAACACATCAATACCGGTTTGATCAGATACCACAGATCCTGAGTCTTCAGATTCGATTATGTGATTGTCAATTAATTCCATATTTGTTCTGCTTTCCAGGTAACTTGTTGTAGTTTCTCTAATTTCATCACCATCTTGATGTTCATTTTGTTCATTATCTTGTAATTCAGGACAGTCCAGCACTTGAAAATACTCCTCTTCATTAAACTCAAATTCCACAATTTCCAAAGGATCTTCCAGGGCATTCAGCACTGCAACCGGATGTTCAAAACCCTCCGTCATAGTGGGAAATGATTGATCTATTGAAGACAACGACGGAAATAATTCTGACACTTGTAATACGATTATTATAATATTAACTATTTGGTAATATTCTGACCTGACAATCCGATTTACTGTTCAGTTTCAAATTGCGTGCGCTGGAACAACGCACCAATATCAATCAGCCTCCTGACACCGTGATACCTGACTGTTCCCTTCTCCGTCTTATATTATAATATTTCTTAACGTGTGGAATTCAGTCTTCCTGAGATTGCCTAATTATGAATCAAAAACGAAATGTTTTGTAAGTTTCTGACAAATGACATCATATTCTAGTACTGGTAAATAATGCTAATAACCAATGGAATTTTAACGAGTTGATTTAGTTGATTTTGAAATGATTGATGTCAGTCAGCACTAGCACAGCACAATGGTGGGAGATTTGAAACTCAAATAGGGACCATGCACAAGAGCTAGGACGTACCGAGAGGGAGGTACTGGGGACACGTGTCCCCCCCCACAAATTCCGGGAAAAAAGCAAAAAATGTCTAAAAAATAACACAAATTTTCGTGTATTTTTGGATTATTTTGCCCTAAATTCGCTCTAATTTTTCTCTCTTTTGCACTAAAATTGTGGGTTCCCCAAATAGAAATCCTGGGTACGCCCTTGCACAAGAGAATAAGCTTGGACTATTGACGTTATATATTCCACTTCGAACCCAAAAGCTTCTCACTTCGATTGTGCGAGAAGGAAATTTTGTACAGACTTGGGGTATTTTTGTTCAACAAAGCTACCGATAGAGATGCATTTCGGGGATTTTCACATTTTTAAAATAAATACCTTATGAGTTTTGGTTAAAAAATATGAGTGAATACGTGTATGGAGTAGGTAGATGGAATAAAGTCCGCCTATGAAAACCTACCATAGTATTAAGAGTAGGAGCGATTGTCATGCCTCTATAAAGGGCATGATCCCTACAGAAGACAGGAAAAGTTGAAGATTTTTCCTTTGGTCTCATGAAAGTGCAGTCAAGTCAACGACAGAACCCCACCCACTGACCCAATGTATTAAAAGCAGGCCTACGTAACCGTTACAACTACAATGGAGCATTTGACGGACTCTTTAATCGAGTATTGTTGTGGGCACAATACCTTGCCACTTTCACATTTACAGATCGGACTTAACGCAGTGGAATAAATAAATAAAACAACAAATTAAATTAGCGTCATGTTTCATGGAAACAAACAGTTAAATAGCAATTAAAGTTCAGGGATGAAAAAAATTGAAAATGTTTAAACACATCATTTTCAGCAATTGTAGAAATAAGACAGTTGATTTATTTCTGCACTCATTCACCTATGAACTACATCAAACTGAAATGTAAACTGTACACATTAAATGCGTATTGTATTAGATGCGTACAGACAATAATAATATGTGTTTTTTTTAATATGTGTTATTTTAGTATCTATTATAATTATATTATAATTCTACAAATCAAGACTATACATTCCGCCTGTGAAGATCATAATTATTTTACTGGCATTTTTCACCCCCTGCTCACATCCACAGGAGGTAAGAAGTCTTCTTTGTGTAATTTGCATTGAAAATTGAACGCTACTGATTTTTCCACTTTCTTATTCGCGAAGAATTATTATCACTTATAATTCAATAGAGATACCTTTTATTAAATCCGTTTATAATACTCTGTTGCCTTTAATTTCTTAGCAGTGAAGTGCTTTAGATGTTCACCGCTAGACCCATCCGATGCTGATTTTGGAAAGAAATTAAAACAATTCTCAAATGGGATGACAGAACAAGAATGTACAAGTAAGCATCTCATCGGTCGTTCAATTAAAATAATTTGCATGACAATATAATATCTCATCTCAACAATTTTGTAAGCTAATTTTATGTATCTAATAATAATCATTGTATTTTAAATTCATCCACAAAGCAAACAAACGTACTGTCTGATACGGTTCTCCCCTGATGCATGGCAATTTATTATCACGTGCCTATGCAACTCTCCGAACGCGCCAGGATATACGGGCACAAATTTTATCGAGGGAACCGGATGCCAATCTTTAAAATATAATCATGAGAATTATGTATTATATTATTATTGTCTTTGTAACAATGATGATTGTAATAAGCATACCTTTAATGATGTCAAACGACCTGGCATACCTAACAGTAGCAGTGCTAATGGTAACACTAACAAGAACAACACTGGAAAGATTGTTGGAATGTCTATGACAACTTTGCTTGGAGCATTGATGCGATCTTCAACGTACGAGCAATAGTAACAAAATGGCGTGAGTAGCACGCAGAAGCTTAGGGGTGTAGTAAATGGCTCACAAGCGCCAAAGCACTGTTTCTTTGTTGTGGTGCTTGTGAGCCAACTACTACACCCCTAAGCTTCTGTGTGCTGGGTGCTACTCGCGCCATTTTGTTGGTTTGGCTCGTTGAAGATCCTCGCATCAATGGCTTGGACAAGGGCGTAGCCAGGATTTGTATTTGGTGGGGGAACACAATAATTTTAGTGCAAAAGAGTCTCATAACGCGCAGCATGAAAAATTGTAGCAAATTTAGGTTAAAATATGCCAAAATACACCAAATTTGTGCGTAGCGCGAAAATTTTGGGAATTTTTTTGCTATTTTTTAGATAATTTTTGCCTTTTTCCCGGAATTTGGGGGGGGGGGGTTTGGGGGGGGGGGGGGCACGTGCCCCCAGTACCCCCCTCTCGCTACGTCCTTGGGCTTGGAGGAGTACTGGCAATATCACTTATGAAGTATTGATAAACATAATTTAAATAAGCTCGTCCACTTATTTTTGCGTGCAAGGTAGCATAATTATTTAGCAATACATGATGATATCCCTTAAATCGATGTAATAACAAATTGGAACATAATGCATGTGAAAAGTATGTCCTCTACGAACTGTAAAAACAGCGGGTAGGATAATCATCTTGAATTAGGTTAAAAAGATACAAATTATAATTGTCAATGAATGAGAGATTGTGAATAATGTGTTGTATACAAATAAATCAGAAAGTATTTATTCATCTATATAACCTGTGATCATTGTGAACATACTAACTACTATATGCATGTGACAACTATTTGTAGAAAACATCACCCCATGCACTTAATCACTTAAGGTATAATGTAACATTACTATTTAGCAATACCTACTCGATGATATTCCATATTTTGATATATAACAAAACCAATTGAAACATCCATAGAAAAACTTTTTTGCCTATGTGAAACATCAATATTATCCTTTGTGTGACATGTGTATCTTAACATGGCTCTGTTTGATAGGGACACACTATACATACTAGTAAGTTCATATGTGAGGCCAAGTTCGTAGATGGGGTCAATCGGTCCTTTGGCCTAGCATAGTGGCTACTGTGTTAATAGTACGACGAGTATACAGTGCATTCTAAATACCGATATGCGACTTCCATTGATGTTTGAAAGTGAAATCTGTCAGCGTTTGAATTTGAAGTCCATCAATGTTTGAATATTACACAAGTAGTATAAAATTGAATGTTTTTAATACATATAGTCAGTGGAGTCACTGCTTAGCGAGTTATACACGAGTTTTTAAATGCTAACAATAAAGCACACATTTTAATCAATTACTATTCTAGTGAAAATGCTGTATTATGCGAACATGGAGTGAAACATTCTATTCAAACAATTGCCAACGATACAATTTTATTATCAACCGAATCAACCCCATTACATGAAAAAACAATACTAATTGACATAATCATAAATCAATTGAACTACAAAAAATAATTAATAAGATTGCTGCTATGTGTCATGAATTCATTTTTACCGTATATAACTTATAAGTACAAGTTTTCAAAGGAAGCTAGAACTGAATTTGATTTTTGGGGTTTTAATAGATAATGCAAAGCAATAAAGCGTCAATCTTTATTCAGTGCCATTAGATGAGAATACATAATTAGATTGCAATAATTATATTTAGGCATAATAAAAACTAGAATGTATGTGAGCACCAAACGGTGCGTAATTCATGATGGTACAATACTATAATATTATGATCAGTGTTCAGTACAGTAAATTACAAAAAACATGGAAGCTATAAAATACATCAAATACAATTTCATCACAACTGATAAACGATCAAATTGGCTGAGAGAGAACTACTTCACATAGCGTTATCACTGCTGAATATTTTTACTTTCTCATACCGTATTCCTATGATTTCTCTCTTGCGTGTATTCTGTCTGAGATGATATTTGTTTGGATGTGCGGACAATGCCATGCCCTCCCTGTCGTATGAGCATTATTATGGTCAATGCTCAGTCTACCCCATTGTGAGTTCTTTCGTGCTTTCTAGCAGTACCCAATCTACTAAAATCTTTTGGACAATAAGAACATTTGAATCGTTTCCTTTCCCCCGAGTGAATAATTTCATGCATTTTTAAATGAGACATTCGAAAAAATGTTTTCGTACAAGATGTGCATTTATATGGTCGCTCTCCAGTGTGAGTTCCGTAATGCTTTTTTAAATTCGACAATTGAGCAAAAGCTTTCGCACAAAATGTGCATTTAAATGGTCTCTCCCCAGTGTGAGTGTTATAATGCCTTTCTAAAGTAGACAAACGAGCAAAATCTATCGCGCAAAATGTACATTTAAATGGTTTCTTTCCAGTGTGAATTATTTCATGCCGTTTTACATGAGACGAACAAGTAAAAGCTTTCTCACAAATTGAGCACTTAAATGGTTTCTCCCGGGTGTGTACTCGAAGGTGGTTTTCAAGGTGGACTGAACTGAGAAATACTTTCTCGCAAAAGTAACATTTGTACTTCTCCTGTCCACGAACTCCAAGACAGGAACATGAGATGCTCACTTTCTTCAAGTTTCCGCTGCCAGTTTTCCCAAGAGTAATTCCTGACGAAGTTGATTGCCCACTTTCCTTCTGTGAGTTTTTATTTCTCAATCGATGTTTTATGTTGGCAGCATCCGGTGAAGGTTGTGGAGGAGGTTTCTTATTCTTAGATTTGAATTCATCAGAAACATCAGATTTTTTTAACCCTGAAACCCGCAATATTAATTTTGCATTTATTGATAGCGCATTCCAATACATTATATTATTTACTTTCCAGAAACAAGATTAAATTAAATTCATGAAAATGCTTGACAATAAATGGTTACAGAAATAATAAAGTCAAAATACGTACTTGTCAACACGACCACTAATCTGCGGCAGACTGCTATTTCTTTGACGGTGATTGTGTCTTCCCGATGAGACACCACAGACCCTGAGTCATCAGATTCATTTGTGTTATTGTTAATTAATTCTTTATCAGTTCCGCTTTCTAGGTAACTTCTTGTAGTTTTCCTAATTGCAACACCATCTTGATGTTCATTGTCTTCTGCTTCGAAACGAGGAACTTCTAGAGGTGAACTTGGGATTAATACTTTCTTCATGTTTCTACCGCTACCAGTTTTCCCAAGAATAAGACTGGACGATGTTGATTGCCCATTTTTCTTTTTTGAGATTTTATTTCTCAATAGGTTAGCAGCAGCCGATGAAGGTTGTGGCAGAGACGGAGAGCTCACACTATTATTTTTGAATACATCAGATGCATCTGATTCTTGTATTTCTGAAACCAGCAATATTAATTTTACATTTATTGATCAAGTATTTAAATACATGATATTATTTATTTTCTAGACAATTCTTTAATTTCATGAAAATGTTCAGTAGTATATTGTTACAGAAATATGAAAATAAAATTTGTACTTTTCGACACATCAATACCGGTTCGATCAGATACCACGACAGATCCCGAGTAATCAGATTCCGTGATGTTATTGTCAATTAATTCCATATTTGTTCCGCTTGTCAGGTAACTTCTTGTAGTCCCCCTAATTGCATCATCATCTTGACCTTCAATTTGTTCATTGTGTTCTAATTCAGGACAGTCCAGCACTTGAAAATACTCTTCTTCATTAAAATCAAATTCTACAATTTCCAAAGAATCTTCTGAATCATTCAACACTACATCCGTTTCTTCAACACCCCGATTTTCAAAATCGTCAGTCATAGTGGGGATTGATTGATCCATTGAAAACTACGTCGGAGATAATCCTGACACTTTTAATACGATTATCAACTCTTTGGGAATATTCTGGCAATCTGATTTACTGTTCCCACTTTCAACTTGCGTACGTTGGAACAAAACTCCGAATGATGATTGGATTGTCAAATCCGACATCTGTTTTTGAAATTATGGCACCTGTTCACTGTTTGGACAGTTTAATCAATTCAGAAGCAGCGTCAAAACATTTCTTATCAAACAGTCACTGATTTTTATTAATGGGCTAAATGGACTTGCCAGTCTTCAAATTGCTAATTGCAAACTGCAGCAATTAGACAGTTTTTTGGAACAAAGCCAAAGTGAATTATCTGAATTGGCTTGATTTGCAACTTGTGTGACAACATGCAACAGAGCCAAGACAACGCTCTCTCATATAATCAGCTTCTTACGAATGAACGATACGAAGCCAGAGTTTTGGCTTGTGTTGAAGCAATCATTGCGCATGTCCGCCTTGTGTGCATGTGTGTTAGATATTTTGAAAATATGGCTTCTAAATGTATTACCGTGGCTAATATAATCATGACGCTTGCTTCTTTAGGTGTATTCTAATCACAAGATTTAAAAGCTGTTATTTTGAAAGTAAACTTTGAAAACCTAGCCAATTGATTAACCGCGAAAGTGAGAAGAACAATGTAAGATTCAGCAATATTGCAACACTTTCTACTGATATAGAGAAGACTGATCATTTTCAATCGCCGATATTTGTACTATTTTAGATATATAATTTAAACATTTTAATTTTTTCATAAAAATATTTTTAATCAATTTAACGTTGAAAAACAAGATTTCTACAAAGTAGGTAACTATAATCATAAAAGAATTATTCACCAGTTACATTTTTCTTGTCTGGGTCTCAATGCTTAATTATGGTCAATCCGTTCAAATAAAGTTGACGTAATTCGGCAGCAATTTTTTTTTTGAAATTTTTTTAATTGCTGTAGGATTAAATTCCAGCAGAAGAATGTCTCCGCCAAATGTAATCGTCCATACGCCAAGACAAAACCGTATTACTATTGCGACTTGTGTTCTCCTAAAATCCTAACTACAAAAATAAATATAAACTCCAAACCCTACGAAACAGACCTATGTTGTTTCTTTGAGAAGCTGTTTCCCGAAATTCATTCTTTAAAACTTGATTTTTAATTTTATTCTCTAAGACCATTATACCCTTCAAATGTTTTTCATGTGCTTCATTAAATTCGATTTCCACAAAACAATAGTCTTATAATAGTTTTTATTTTTCAGGAATGAATTGTTTTCATCGGAATAATTTTTTCATATTTCTGTTGACTGTTTCTATTTCCTGAGCTAGAAGTTTAAATACTGCTATGAATATTCTGATAAAGAACATAGGCCAAATGCAATATTCCATGGGACAAAAATTCCGGAAACGCTTGTAAGAAAGGTTCGTGCTCGGCAATACTGCAACTAAATAGTCGCCGTCATCCATTAATTTAAAATAGGAAGGATAATAAATTGAAATGAAAATTGGGAAACTGAGAAAGGACATCAGGGCACAAAACGTTTCGTGCTTTTTCAAATCGAATTGTAATTTCCGAAAAATTTCAAAACTGTTAAAATCTACGCCATTTGAAAACATGATGGTTACAGGAACACGATACCTTTCCAAATATTTAAGGTTGAGTGTTAACCGATCAGCTGTTCCATCCAAAATGATCAGCTGTTCCAAAAATGTATGAATATAACAACGAA
>JABASD010003581.1:0-19256 GCA_019776165.1 Pogonognathellus flavescens | reverse complement strand
TTTGAGTATTTTGTCAACGTATTTGGTCCAGCTCTCTGAACAGGCAATTTTCCGATACATTTTTAATCCGTTTTGCGATGGTTTATTTTATATACATCTCTTAGACAAACGAACAATACTTCAGGAACATTAAATTACTCTGAAAACATTGGCTGAACATTGAACAAGACATCTCTACAATTTAAAATTATTGTCCGGAGAATCCTCCTCATCCCATGGATTAGGTACAGCAAATCGATTTGAATCGACTCGTGATGCTAAATTTGTACTTCAACTCAACACATCTGTATGCACACAACTACACCACTAATGGTGGAGACTCTAAAAGATCCTATTGTCAATTGTTCATTTCTGATTTTGTTTAAAAGTTTGTGCTGTTGGCATTATGTAGATGTACTTGTACTGTATACAGAGATAGAGCTTATCACGCCGGTATAAAATGAAATGCAGCAATCCTTATAGAGTTCTTAATTCAAAGTACAATGTCATACTGTGTTGTTTGCCTGCTCGAGCTGGCGTATCTACCCCCTATTGTCATTGTCATTGCCTTTGTTGCACTTTGCAACAGAAAATGTTTGCTTTACAATAAGGCAGAACAAACTGATACTTTCATCATCCACAACAACGGTTCGACTACCTAAGCAACTCAAATTCATAGAATGTCTCGTAGATGCGTGTAGGCTGTCTGTGTCATGTGAAATAAACTCAAGAACCCATGGCGTATACTATTCTCTTCAATTTGCACTCAAGATAAACAGTAAACTCAGTTTTTACAAACAATATAAAGTCAATCCTACACTTAAACCATGTAGCCATGATTTATATAAATGTATGTACAATATATAGATTGTATTATAGAGAAGCAAATAAAACTTTTCTCCAAACCAACATACATAAAGACACCTTTTTTAGATAAACAAAGTTGCTGCTCTAGGATGAGAAATCTTTACAAGATGTATGTACATGCATACCATATTTTACGTGTGGTGTTGCGTGCAATTGCTGCTACTGTGTGTAATGTAACGTAATATTATAACTTTACTATCTCTATATACATAATACATACGCATACTATACTACTACTACTTTGCATACTAGAACTATATTGTTTCTGTGTCTTTGTTCTGTGACATTTACCTCGACACTTGGTTTATTGACTCATTGCTTGGCATAACAGTAATAAACCGTGTAATAGTACAGTAAACTATGCACACTATGATAATATTTATTATTATGCTTCATTCGTAAAACTAAATACACAATTGCCAGCCTTCTTACAACATACTACTATGTACATACATACCTATGTATCAATGTAAATCATTGCAAATAAATAAATATATCTACAAAATCTATCTAGCTATACAGACTCACTGACTCGACCACCCTAGAACCTATGAAAATATATGGTGCATAATAAAATGTGTACATAGTAACACACAATAGGCGTGCTGTGTAAACTATATCGGTAACGATACGTAATACTACTGCCATTATACGTACGTTACGTACCTAATTCTATAAGTAATAAGATTCGTTTCAGTGTATCATGTGTATAATTTGAGTGATTTACAAAGTCATGCAGAGCATAAAATGGCAATGAATATTACTCCAAGCTACAATGCAACTTTTCACAACGAGCAACGTGTATCTATATTATAATGCTATGGATAAAATATAATGCACAAAGCAAATTTTGATAGGGTTATCGATATTTATAGCAATAAATTAATTTTGTTGTGAGTATTTGTGTGTAGGTACGTAATATGCAGGATATTATGGTAAAATTTATAGTTGTATATATAAAACTACTGTGTAGTAATAGTATATAAAAGTACGTAAATAGCTACACTACTCATTACACACGCTACGAGGAATTCTATTAGATAGACACAATATCTGTGCATAGATATCTGTGTACGCGTTGGGCAGAACAGTTTTGCAGATTGCAGTGCAATGAGTCCAACTTTATTAGAGTATACAACACACACACCATGCCATACCACCGGAAAGGGAAGTGAGCATATGTTACATACAATCTGCCTGTATATCTGCTACTAGTAGTGCCACTGATGGTTTAGGTATATTTTATGCTACCAAAAGTATTCGTAGCATGGTATGGTATAAAGTTGTTAAGGATCTGGCATGGTAGTAGGTTGCAACCGTAACCGAATCGGAATCGAACTCGAAGGTTGTCATTAAGCATTTTTCTTTTATCTTTTCGACCATTGCAAATTACAATTCGTTCATTTAATTAAAAAATGTATCCACACATCCTTTATTTTCGCTCCTTCTATTGATTACTATCATCCGCTTACTTTTGTGCTTACAGTTTTCAGACATTGTTATTGTAATTGCAATTGTAATCGCAACCATTCATCAATTAACAATGAAAAGTGTCACAAATTAAATCTGATTCAGGAGTGCAAGCTCACACAGTGTCACCGCTATTCATGTAGGTAGTGTGTTGTACCTTTTCAGTTTTCCTATGTACAATGAATTCCCACACAGTTCAATGTAGGCATATACAACAAAGGGATTCAAGCTGTAAAGTACACTTGAAATCCAAAATTTCGAATAAGCAAAAGTTAGTTAGTTAAATTTAATTGTTATGTATGGCACTTTTATTCGTTCTGTCATTAGAGATAATTTGAAAAGAATTTTATTGTGTTGCAAATGTTTTGATGTCTAAACAGTAAACCTAAACTCAAAGAAAGTCTCTGTGAAAACCTGTGAATCGCTCTCTGTGGATTGCTCCTACATATAATTAAATGTTTGAAGGTCGAAGTATAATTACCTGAAGCTGCTAATTTGATCGAGCACGTACCTACCTATCTACCTATGCATGTATGTTTAGAATACACCTGTGTATAGGTTTACATTGCTTATATGGTTGATTGTAGTATTTCACAGTGAACCATCATCAGTCTTACTCCATTTGCGAACAACTTTCGAAAAGTTAAAGAAATTCCGTATTATTATTGCACTACAACCAACTGCAAGTTGTGCACATGCAGTGCATCATTCAATTTGGCTTTATGTCGATACTGTTTTTAATTTCCTCGTTTTAATCGTAGCAACAGACAAAAGCGCTATATATATTAGCGGCTTCGTTTGCCTAACAGATAAGAATTTAATAAAGATCAATTCAATGAAAATGCAACTTTTAAAACAGAATTCATCCCTGCAGCTACACACAACGGTGAGTTGTGCTCATATTTTATATAGTGGCTGCTTCCACTGTACTTTTATGCCAATTACAGAACATCGTTAACCAACTGTTCACAATGTGTTCCTATAAAAACTATAAATACTCAACCTGAATGAAATACTAATGGTAACACCACTAGTATAGCAAAATTAAAGCTTCTAACTTCCCTATACAGAAAAATATACGTGTCTCACACAGTACAAATTAAAGTATCAGGTCAGAAGTCACTGTAGTATATGCATTTTTCTACACAATTGAAAAAATGATGTTTCATTCACAATATATAATTAAGCTACAAAATTTATGACATGAACGGATTCTGAAAATAATTTTATTTGTATAGCTGCATACCTATAACAACTCAATCAGAAATAAATGCAGTGCTCACGTGGGCGATATTAAATCGTAAAAGTGCATCGTATTTTTGATTGAATGGAATTTGCCTAAAGTATTCCATGCAAAGAAAAAAGGTTAATGTATATTGTAGTGGTTTAGAACAAAGAGAAATTGAATTAGGCATATATTGATACAATATCTACAAATTTGTAATGTAGAACCTCATATAAAAATATGGAGGTATGTAATAAGGAGGAAATCTCTGTATACTTACGTAGTGTAGGTATTACAAAATAATAATCACTTTTAAAAATTTCCTCTTTGGTTATTGTCATTATAAATCAAGGAAGTTAACTCAATAAATGTTCGCTTGGTACTCATAATATCTGCTACTATAACCAATTAAGGCACATTGTAACACGAGCCTTTTATTTCTATTGCAAGTGTATCAGTCTAAAAGAAAAATATTGAACACGAAATTCTTTAACCATTATAGCAAGAGTCTAACAATAGGACAATAGTGTACGAAATTTAATTTCATTGAGCAATTTAAAAATGAGTTGTTAATGATTTTACTACTATCCCAACACCTTCACTGTTAACTATAACGATAAGCTGCGAACAACAAATATAGAACACTAGTACTCACGTAAACACCTTTGCTATCCTACACACTTCAATCATTTCACAATAGACAAATACATACAAATAATGGGAATAAGTATTCTAGCGAACACAGAGTTATGTAGGTGATATGTGAATATTTTCTTCAAAAATAATTTCCTTATTGCTCTAACTAACAAACTCTGCGGTAGCAATCGTACGTAACATGATATGCCTTTTGGAAGATTTAATCGTTTTCTGCAGAATTAATTACTTCTCTTCCTACAAATTCACTTCACTTATCGTATAAAAACTAAAAACCAAGCAAGCCCATACTTACTATACGAAATTTATTATAATATATACGATATATTCCTTTATATACCCAAATGCAGATGTAAAGATGCCGATTGTTGCACATTACACACTAATAACATCAGCAAGTGTTATATGAACCTTATATACTTATACACGCAAATACACACATGCCTGTGCCTGCATATAATATCTGCAAAATAATATTAACTACCCATGATTCCCCTTTGCTATAATAATCTACTCAAACTAATTTACTTCACGAAGCATTTACTTTCGCTCTTCGTTCTTTTCAACTAATCTCGTCCAAGTCATGTCCTAAAAGTTATTTCTTTCAACACCGCAATCAAATCAACAAACAAAATCCACAACAAATAATTCCTCAAGCGTTAAATTAGATTACATCATCTCACAATAATATGAACCATAAAATTAGTTGTTGCCTATGCTACACCTCTAGTATGTGTATGCCACACTCACGATAATACTATTAGGTATATTAATACAGAGAGAGAGAGAGAGAGGTGATTGTGATTGCATCCATGGAAATGTAAATGTCTTCCTGCAGTCTTAATGGTTGGAGCGATTAAGACAGATGAAACATTTGTGGAAGGGGACTCATGGACAGAAACATTCAAAATAACATTTACCTTATGCATCAATCACACAATACAAAGATGATACAAATATTGTAAATGTGAATGGCTGTCATTATGTCTCATTTGCTTGTCAATGATGGCAACACTTATCAACAAAATGCCACCATATCTGTTTAAATACCTCGCCAGAGATTTCTTATGATGAGGAATGAATGGGAAATACATTAGGGTGCTCTTACATCAGCAAAAGGGAATAATATCACAATATTTATGTATACAGAACATCATTCCTTATATAGAAAATTCTACGTGTGTGTTGGAGTTATAGCACATAGATGCATTTTTCTGCGACTGATTACTGTGTAGTATGTATTGCTATTTGAATTCCCGAAAGAGATGAGAGTGGAGATGAGATGATAGAAGTGCTAGAGCTAGAGCTATATAGAGGGAGGAAATATAAGTGTAATCTTTGAGTCGTGTTGCTGTGTGTGTGATATGATGTGTTGCTTATGTCATTGAAAGGGTTGTACTCGTGATGTAAATGTATGTCAGAGTGGAGCGTAAGACAGATGCACAAATACAGATACGGATAGTGCAAGTGTTGGGAAAACACACGTCATAATTTTTTGACTTACGCTTGGAGCAGAAGTAGAAAGAGATGAATGCAGGGCCAAAGACATCCCATGGATTGGGTTACGACGATGCTTCATTGCAAATGGAGATCCCATTTCCGGTTTTTTCTATATTTTTTTCTTCAAATGGTAATGTAAATGTGTGAGTGCAATATTAGTATGTTATACGCGTGCACTAATTTACTTCATGCACATTAAACAAGGTCTTTTTCAACCAAAACTCAGCTAGTGTCTGATTTAATTTGGCTATGAATGGTTTTCCCCGCAGTATGAATATTGTGTCTCTTGAGAAACACTTTCAATATTTGCCTACACGTGTACTTAGCAGTAAAAAGGCAGGTCAAACAAAACGTTCTGATGCAATATCAACTGTCGTGTCTTTTAGCATTTAGTTAAAGTCCATATAATGCTCTACTTTCTTACACGCAGGTTGAGACTGTTATTATTCAGATAAATAACCACAAACGTCCCGGTATGGTAGCGACACTGTGCAAACCACTATTTTCAAAGATAACAGTGTTCAACATGGAAACCAAAGCATATTATGTGTTTTCCAATTGACTTGAGTACACACTGAGGTTGTATGTGTCATATAATATCTTGAAAACAACTTTAATGACCGTAAAGGGCCATAAGAACTTGATTTGTTTAGCTTAGGCAATTCCGAACTTTGATTTGTTTATTTATAAACGAAGTAATAATGTAAACTCTCAGTGTTTTATGTGCTACCTCTTCACGTATAAAATCTCATAAAACGTTTCTGCCTTGTGTATCACTAATAATAGCAATAGTGCATGTAGATTTGAGAATAATTTGCCCAAGTTCCTGTTTCCATTTGTCCGAGTGAGTTTTATGGTCTGTAAACAAATATTGCGTATAATGTGGCAAGGTATACAGACACTCGTAAATATAATTGTTGCACTAATAAGTACTTTGCGTACTTATCACTTCACAGCTACCTCCAAATAGTAAAGCACCATCACGTTCTGGTCTTTCGTGTTTACTTCCTCGTGCTCCTGACGTTACTAATGCAATGCAATGGTGAGTCAGGAAAAGAAACACATTAAAATCCACAAAGAGCAGCAGTTGCACAAACAACGAATCCTGAACGAGACGCGACTTTGTTTCTTGAGAGTTTAGCCGTGTCGGTGTCGTATTTATGACGACTCCCGTCAATTAAACGCAGCACAAGCCAACTCGTTTGTTGTTTCCAACAAAAACTCGTGAGTGATATTTCTTTATTTTCTGGGTGACTTTTCCGAGAGAGCCTTTAAAGCTCACTTTGCAAAGAATCAGATAGGGACCCGAGGAGGAGCCAGCACCCTACTCTCTTACAAAAATAGACTTTACTCATTTAATATATACGGATGCGGATTTTAAGTGTCTGATGGGAGAGAGAAAAGAGTCGTTCGTTTCTTGTTAGTCTGTCGGACGACAGAAGAAAATCCAGCTTTGGTTTGGTAAAGTGCGAACTTAAACTACTGCCACTACCACTGCTCACACAGAAGACACAACACAACTCAGAGATGAATGCAAGTAGTAATTCCTACGAAAGTCTTCTTGTAAATAAGCACGGAGTCTCTTTGTAAAAGCATATCGTTACGAGCCCACGTTAACTTACAATAAAGTCTTAAGGCAAGGCAAACGAAGGTAGTAAGTAGTAAGCACTCATTTGCTTCGGTCGTTTATATCATTCTGCAGCATCGTGTGTCTATCTCCTTTAAGCTCTGCAGCACTCCGTCTCTGTATGGACGTGTGTGTGTTGGAAACCAGCTCTAACTCAGTTCTTGCACACTTTTAAGGTTAACTCACTTGCATTACTCTTCAGACTCTCTTCAGTCACTTGCATATAATAATATACAACATTTGGCTGAAACACAGTATAGCTCTTGTTCTTTTCAGCTATGCACTCTAAATATTACACACAGTATACTTTTATTTGTACATACAGTGTATTTACTATACTCGCTTATATAGATACAATCCTTACTTCAACAGCTATTACAGCTGCACATCAACAGAATAACTTTAACTGGCAAGGAGGTTTGAAGGAGTTAACGTTTACGCAGTTAAGTTTTAACTTCTCATACAGAGATACAATACAATCCACTAACAAGTAGTATCATCAGTATATAGATATACTCATCAGAACAAGTACAACTTACCAAAATGCACGTTACTTGAGCAGAATTCAGTTAGCGTAGGCTTCACCAGCCAAGTCAAGTGTTGGACTGGCTTGTAAGATGCTTCGGTGGCTCTGACTTCGTTTTGGCTGACGAAACCGAAAATGAATGCAAGATGCAATTCTTCTACTATAGTACTCTAATATTAAGTGTGTACTACTTCCATACTATTTTTCTACAGCAATATTACTATTTTCGATTCAACTGGTAATAACTACTTACTATACTTTGTTAACTTTTATGTAGTTCAATCTTGTCTACTACTGAAGCAAAAAAGCCTTGTAATCAAATGAACTTTTGCTCAACATTTTTATTTTCTTGCAAGTAGGTATATACTAAGGTTAGACTAGATAGGTACTTAAATCCTGCGTAATAGTAGGATTGCACATAGCACATGACATATCTTTAATGGAATTGCAATGCAGTGGCATAAAAGCAAGTCTCGCCTTGAGACATTATACTAGAAAGACAGTAATACTGTACGGGAGACGAGGATGAGACAGTCACACCACAAGTACGTACGTTACACCTAGAAATATTTTATAAGTTTGCCAACAAACAAGTAAGTAAGTGATGCTAATACCTAGAGAGTCTCCAACTGAAGCGTCAGTTAAGCAAGATTAAATACTACAAGAAGAAGACGAAGCAAACGAGCTTTACCATTACGTATTAGCGTTTTCCAACGTACCAACGTACCTATAACTACCAAATGTATTATGTGAGCATAGTAATAAGTCTCTCGTACCTTAACAGGCAAGTTAAGGTAGCCTATGTGTGTTTGTGTGTGCATGTAGAAGATAATCAATTCCGCGTAGAGAAGTAGTAATGCTATTATATCCCACGTATTCTTATCTAATGAGAAATAACAATGCACATGTAATAGTTTTACTTTGAAGAGTAACTCTCGGAGTATTTTTTCTTTGATGAGATATTGATACTACTGTACTGTACTCTATGGTTGTGTATTGTATTACTCTACTGACTGCTATTACCAAACACGCAAGAGGAGCGCTATGCTACTGGAAAGAAAAAACACATTCTATTCTTTTCTTTGAGTCATTTCATTGGCATTTTCGCATTACTTAACTAACTGTTTCCTTCATTTGTACACGAGACTCGTTCCTCTCGCAGAGTTCAATAAATACTTAACAATTGTCTTTTACCAAACTTGGTTTGGCTTTCTTGTCATGTAATTGCCATTTATATTGTGTGCTACGCCACTACCACTATGCTATAGGTCTACACAGTTATGTAATTCACACGACACAAAGAGAGACATGAAGATGACTTCTAAATAGAAAACCATCGTCTAAGGTTATTTTAAAACTATTTACCACTCGCTCCAACAAGATCCCACTTGACAATCTAATAATGTAACTTAAACTTAAAGCGTGCCCGTATTCCGAGCTATTCCATTGCTACTACTGCATTTATAAATAATGAACTTGGTAGGTGCTGCAGACTAAAAACCGTCAGAGCAAAGTGCTAATGACCATACGTTGGGATTGGAGGAGAAGGGATTTAGTT
Organism: Pogonognathellus flavescens; assembly: GCA_019776165.1. Classification (NCBI taxonomy): domain Eukaryota; kingdom Metazoa; phylum Arthropoda; class Collembola; order Entomobryomorpha; family Tomoceridae; genus Pogonognathellus; species Pogonognathellus flavescens. The sequence goes on along the minus strand of JABASD010003581.1, from coordinate 9,850 downwards.
TAGTTTTTGGCTGCAAGTCTTCTCCTGGAGAATGATTTCCATTTTACATACATTGCTACGTCACAATTAGGCCCTTAAGTTATGTTCTGCATTACTGCTTAACTAACTGACTTAGAGTCTCATCTGATTGCGAGAAAGAGTTTTTTGCAAGTACCCTCCTCGCACTTCATTTAATTGCCAAAAGATACACATAGAATTTGGCTTTTGGAGAATAATTGAGTCCGTAGAATTGGAAAAGGGTGTTACTCTCTTCGCTTAGTAAATATTAGAAAAAATAATATTGCATACTTAAGTTAGTTATACATAGAGACTATATACAGAATTATTTTTACCAGAAAAAAGGAGCAGTAAAAATGTATTCTCATAAGTTTCCTGGTATGTGTGTTTACTTGTAGAGATAGATTACTAGTTGTGTGTAAAGAGAAAAAATAACTCAAGTGTATCCAGTGAAAAAAGTAGACAAGGAAAAGTACACGCTACACCCATGCGAGCCGAATAATAATAATACAAGTAGCTTCTTTGCCTTTTGACGTGACTTGACTCGTGGTGTGTATAATATAGAAATAATGGTAGTATATGCCGCATCATTGTGTAAAAAGAATATTATATTGAACGAAAACACATGGAAGCTGTTTCTAGTCCAAGTGTGTATTTTGTGTAGCAGTTTAGGTACATAGTGCTATACATTGTGTTGTATATGAATAAATTGAGGCTGAAGAAGCCTTAGTGTATAAGCAGGACATGTTGAAGTGTTTATTAGATATCATTGCCGTATACATCTCAACAATATATTCCACTAGTGCTGAGCTGCACAGATGAATGCGAATGTGAAGCTAAAGTTCATCGTGTAAATGCCACTTTTTCCAGTTGTACTACATGCTACGGCGATAAGATACGAAAATGAGAGTTACTGGATCTTCTTTGGCTATTTTGTCTTGCTTTGTCTTCGAAGCAGAAGAAAAGACGTAGTAGTTATGTTAATATATAGCTGTTAGCTCATTTTTGGCTGCACCTTTCTCACACAATACATAGAGATAGCACAATATTCCTAGTATTTGTATAATATCCGTTGTTTTCATCTCGTACAGACACCAAAGCACTTTACCTTGAGCAAAGTTATGTTTGGAAGCTTTTTGGTTAGAGCAGGGAATGGTAAAGTAATGATATGTGTTCACACATGGCTAAGCATCAAAGCAGCTGAAGAAGCATCAGCCGTAAAGGTCACTTAATTAGCTAACCATGAGGGTGTATAGTGTAATCATTCTCTCGTGTATAGAAGTCTATATAGCTTCGTGTATAGAAACTATGTCTTGTGTATAAAGTATGTGAGTGTAGTAGAAGTGTCTATGTGAAGAAATAGCATTCGTTTCATATTTTCCCATTTCTCGCTCCTGCCATCATAATTTATGAGTTTTCGCTGGAAGGCTTTTCTATGCGTTCGCACGGGTATCGCAGACTCGACTCAAATCATTACAAATATATTTATTATACATACAAACTTGTTCTTCGTTTTTCTACCCTTTGCACAACACAGAGGACTTCAAGGCGACGCGACGAGTGAATAATAGTAATCCAATCTCAAGCGGCAGCACAAACCAACTTTTTTATTTGTGCTGTTGTACATGTATATACTAATATATTGCAGTGGCGATGATAACATTAGTGTTTACCTTTGACATGCTTTTGATAAAAAATACTTAATAAATATTCACTAGCTACTACAGATACAGCAGATCATTCTCCAAGTGTACATAAATACAAGAGAGCAAATACATTTTACATAATCTATTTAGCACACTGTGCATATACGCGGTGTTCTTAACTCTTTGTGTTATATAGGAGTAAATAAAGAGGAAAATGTAACAAAGGGTAAATCAAACTCGACAAATACAAACTGAGCCGAAAAGATTAGTAGCGCATCATACATTCTATTAATAAATATATGTAGCAGTATGAAGTATAATAGTTATAGAGAGAAATGAAAAAGATGATTCATAAAGATTAAGTAACATGTCTACGATAAATGCTTTGCATTGTTCCATTACATTATTGCATTAAATTGCATACACTACCACTATACGTTTAGATGAACAAGTCAAAGGAACACACACACATTCTGTAGCTGATTTCAGCACAGATAAATAAACAACAAAGACTTTTAGCTAGAAGAGCTGAGCTACATACTACTTATTTGCCTTTTGCACAGCTACAGGCTAACCATTCTTCAAATCCATGGGTTCAATGCAACGATTAGACCATTCTATCCACACAAATAAATATAAATAGACATTTATCATGTACAAATGTATAATTTATACTTTACATTGCTAGAAGTAGTCTTGTGTACTGTGTTTTTGAGTTATATCCATTCATCCCATCTAAAAGTGGCGATTCAAATAGTATAGACTAAGACTGTACTAAGATTTCTTTATACAGAGTCCAACCTGGCAAATCTTTGGTTTGACTTGTTATGGACTGCCAGCAATTGAATTGCAGTTCTCTACTGCTACAATAGAATAGCAATAAGCGTAAGGTAATAGTAGTAATATTATAACTAGAACAGAAAAGTAAGAGTTTTTGCACTTAAAAGGTATTAGAATAGAAATAACAAGAGAACTCAATCCATTGTTCCTTTTAAAGATCCTCAATGCGACGAGTAAGCACAATGTCTGATTTGCTATGTGGTGATACATATAAAAGCACCATGTACCTGCTCTGTGTTCTATTAATATTAATTTATTGCATTGGATGCCTGTTCACCTTAGGTCTCTGTGTAAGTACAGATACTCATGCTTATTTAGGTATACATAAATGAATGGTAAATGAAAATGAGTCTTTTGTACAGGAATCACGGCGTACTGATCCGTAGCTTCAAGTAAATGTTCAGACGAGATTGATCAGTTGATAGATTGAAGTTAGATGAGCTCGTCAGCCTCTATAAATACATTACGCCGATATACCCCATGTAGAATACATGCATAACCGTGATTACAGCAAATTTAAATACATTACTTATACAATTTTCTCAAAATGTTTATTTATGAGCATTCATTATGGATAACATAATTATTATTCTCTTTTTAAAGCAAACAAACGTGATTACGTTCCTATATACCTTAACAATGTAGAACACACATTCTGTACATGTTCATCAGGAACAAAGAAGAAGTTTCATGCTAAATGGACTGTGACGATTCTACACAGATTAATATGCAATACTATGCTATGCTATACTAATATTATGATGCTGCGTTATTACTGTGAGTTTTTAATATTAGTTATTATTCTGACTGATGTGCGCTGTAACTTTTATTCTGATTTGATCAACTATTTTCTGCTGAATAAACACTTTTGGATCTTGAAACTCATCTTATTTTCATGTATAGTATCCAAATGGTAAAATCTAGCACTACAATGAAGTAGCTACACAATCATTGACATTTTTTTAAACTACCAATATTTAAATATTAAGTAGGCATTATAGATTTAAATTCGATCTTTGTATAACTGACTTATTCCTACTATTCCTCCTGAACTTCCTCACTTGTATGAAGTTAAGTATACTTATACTATGGATTAACTAATGAAATGTGTAGCTAAAGTTATAATGTCTAATGAGAAGAGGATTATTAACTGTTAATACTTGCCAATGTGAATTTTATGATTGCACATGGCTAAATAAACAGTGTTAATGTGTATTAAATTGCAATGATTATTACCAATAAACATTGCATAGAGTTGAAAGTTCCCGTAGATCATGGTTTGGTGTAATATCACAAAAATGCATTGGCCATAACGACCTAGTATAAGAATTTTTGGGCAAATAAGATACTAGGTATTTTATAAGAATCTCTCTAGTAGTACTAAAGTTGGCATGAACCCTTTCATCACAATCGCAGTAGGCAAGGACGTTTTGAAAAGTAGCTTATGTAAGCTTTTCTGCAAAGCAATTAAATTACTGTTAATGATCATGGAAATGGCTGTTTCATTCTGAAATCAAAGTCAATACTACCAGTAGCACTGTATTACTACTGTGTGAATTCACAACCAGGGCAGTAGTGAGCGATAAGAAAAGAAACAAAGTTTTTACAAAAATAAGGATTTTAATGTAGGACAAAAAGATAATAAATACTTGTAAGATGTAGAATGAAGATTGCAAGTTGCATTATTACAGGTGGACTTAACTTACTTCTAACTGCAAGACTGCAACATAACAGAGAGCTAATACTAATTGCCTGCTTGTGATGAGCAATTTACACCCCATTGCACTTTGCATTGCTTTATATTCTATCTGACACCTGGCTTGGTGTTAAACATGTTATAAATTACAACAGACACAAGAAGACAAGTTAGTTGTACCTATTAGATAGAAGTAGAGTAGATAATAGCTGCATTGTGTATTGTGAATTGTGGAGGAACTACCAACAAGTTTTTCATTGTGGAGTACATGCACATTCAGGTGGAGGTATTTGTTTTTGTTGTTTGTATTTTGCTATATAGCTATGGCTATACTTGTGATATATTGAAGTAGGTAAATACAGATACGATCATCGTATGATTGTATGTGAGTATGTTCTAAATCTAATTATGCAAATGGAAGAAATGTATAAAGGCAATTTAATTGATGGCTATCTTGTCCTTTCATTGGGAATCGACTTCTGATGCATGTGAACTATTAACTGGTTCACTAATTAATTAAATTTAATTGTTTTCATGCATTTACTAAATTAGGTAGGTAGGATAGGAGCAGAAATGTAATAAAATAATTTAGTCAAAAACTTGCTTATATATCTGACAGTCTGTATTCAAACAGATTCAACCTACAGTAAGTTGTATAAGAAGGTAACAAGAAAATGACATTCGTTACAATGTGGCGTGTATTTTCTCCTTATTTCAATTTTTTAAAGTATTTAGCTTTAGCTCCTGTTGAATTGCTTGGTGAAATGGAGGACGAAATAAAAGAAAGTAGTGACAAGGATGTCATTTTTGATAAAATCAATCAGGCGGAAGAATCTCAAAATGATTCTGTGAAAACTACCACTACTAATCTGAAAGAGAGAAATTATTGTTATTTACAAATGGTTCTATTGTCTATTTGTATCAGTGACATAATTTTTGTTGCATTTAATTTAATTTATGGAATCTTCTCGCTTAAGGAACTTATGACCGTTCTAATTGGAACTGGCAGTTACCTTTGCTTCTGTGTACAAAACTGTTTATGCTTCACAGTTTTCCTTTGCAAGGGGAAATCTATAAAGAAGTTGATTAAAGAATGGCAACGAGTGGAGAAACTAATAATCGGTGGGTCCGTCGGTTTTTTTACCTGTGAAAAAAGTTGTTGTATAAATTAGTAACTTTGATAAATTGTTTGCTACACTTACAGATGAACCGGAGGATGAACCACATTCTGCAAATAATAAAGAGGAAATAGTGTCTACATATCATTCCCTATTTCGGGCTGTGGTCTTCTTCTACTGCATCGCAACCATTGGAAGCGTAATTTTGATTTGTACGATTTCAAGCGATAGATATGGAGGAACAATTTTTTTATATTACGTAATAGATCCGGCAAAAGAAATTCCCTGGGTTCTTGTCCTGTCCATTTTACTCAGGGGGTACATGACTTTTGTCATTTTATTATCGACAAGTCAGTTTGAAGTATTCATGTTTTCATTTGCATGTAGTATAAGAACTAGTTTGAAAGTTTTGATAGACAAATCCAGCGAAGATAAAATAAAAGTTTCGATAAAAAACTCTAAAATCACAAACGCATTCAAACCCATTAACATCCAAGTGGACAAAAGACTCCTAATTCTTTCCCAGTTGGTTTCTTCGGTGGAAAAATATTATTTGCTGAAAAAGCTGGTGGAAGAATTCAATAAGATATTTTCATGGACATTTTTTGCGTTCAAGGCATGTTTAATTGTTACATTTTGCATGACTGCGTATGTCGTTCTAAGACACAGAAGTCCATTCAACTTAGAAATTCATTTGTTATTTTATTTTCACGCAATGTTCCTTTTTATCATAATTTGTTCTTTGTTGCCTTCAATGGGCAGCGTTTACAATCATTCCGTTGTATTTCAGCAATCTTGGCTACATTTATTACCTTTCTTAAGCTATTCTAGCACCTGGCATGAAAAGAAGCTGCATACTTGCGTTCCCTTTGGCTTTCGCTCGGGAAACTTTTATCACATCAAACCATTTACAATTTTAACATTTTTTTCTATCACTACATCCTATCTTATCGTATTGCTTCAGCTTTAGAAGCAATTTGCTATATAATACAAAATTTCCATGTACTTAAATAAGCATTATAAATATCAACGCGTAAGTACAAGCAATATTGCATGTAGAATCTATGTGCTTTTGTGTAGAGCAAACCCTCTAGGTTAACAATCACCTGCATTAGTTTTAGTAAAAACACATTCATCCTTTTAATCGATTTCTTATCACTTAAGAAAAATCTGTTGTAAATCAAAAAAGCTTACACAGAAACAGTAAGAAGGGGTAAGGTATCTTTAGCGTCTGTACAAGCTTATTAATACATTAAATACAATAAATCACTGTTTCTCTTTATGTACAAGTGTTGTAGCATTCAATTTTTGTAACTCCACAGGAATAGCAGCGTTTTGTGTTACATACCTATATATAAAATCTCGCACTATTTCTCTACACATTTATTGAAGTATTTATACACGTACATATGTGTTTTATATATGTATGTCCGCACATTACTTATTAATATACATATAAGTGCCTCTATACACAATTACAAGCACACGTTTAAAATTCTGCTTCTTAGTTTGATGTATTTTCATTAATTACTTTCATTAAGATAAAATCATTGGATAATCAAACTCAATTATTGATATTGTTTCCAGTTTACTTTGCCTGTGTATTTATAAGTAGGTATGAACAATGTTATACATACAACAGGTATTCTACTAATAGGACTGCGCCCATTTCATTAAATGAGCAACTGCTGCTACTGATAAGCGAAATTACTTACTCTACTATTTATGTAATGCTTTATTGATTTTATTACGGGTTTGTTTTATAAAAGCTCAGCTTTTCATGCTGCAGTTGTCTGCACAATGTGTTTATCATTATTATAACCACACAATCATACCTAGTAATAAACTTAACAGTTTTTAACAGAGATATTGTACTAATTTTCTATTTTTATTTCAATCGCATACGCCTTTTATATACACAATTAATACAAATAAGCAGTAGATGAGTTGTCTTTGTCTATTACAAGACTAACAATATAAATGCTAGAACTACAGACTAAATTAATATGTCTTTTTATAACATGCTGGTTTATTAGTCTCAAGTAAATAGAACTAATGGGATAACTAAATGCTCTTTATTTGGCAATTAGGAAATGGTAAAGTCTTATCATCAATTTAATATTAACCAGGATTCGTTCAGTTTCTACCTAAAATTATTAATACACTCTAATAATTACTTACGTGTAGCATGTTCCCATTGATCAAATTGCATAATAACTCTGCTCGACTCAAACTGAGTTATGTAACGGCAAGTTAACTCTATAACCTCTGTGTAAAAAATGTCACTTTAGATTTACAAGCTTGTCATATGTGACATTGACACAGTTAGTGAATGTCTTACACATTCATATCGTTCCATCATGACATATTTTAGTACGTTCTCTGTGTATCGAAATTATTTTGAGACTTTAAAAAATATTGGATTTTTTCCATTTCGAATAGAATCGTTTGAGGTGATTAACACGGAATTCGAAAATAATCCTAACAGAGTTGAGACAGCAGAGGCAAATAATTATCAAAGCAATGAGTATGAATTGTATCGAATAGTTCCATTTCGAAAGGAAAAGTTGCATTGGCTTTATTGGAGTTTGTTGGGACTTTTCGCATTTGAATTTGCGTTTGCGATTGCTAATCTTTTTCGATATGTGTACTTCATAAATGAAGTGGCTCATTATAAGATTGCAACTGTTGCATTGATTTGCTGGATCATCTACATGCTCCAAGGCACTATCATCCATGCTGTGTTTTTATTCAAAAGACATGACTTTAGCAAATTAATCGAAGAATGGCAAAGAATGGAAATTGAAATTCTTCAAGGTACTTTGTTTAATTATTGCCTGTGTAAGGTTTACCTTTTAATTTGTATAATAGTACAAATTCTGAATTTTGTTGTTGCAGGGGAATTTTCTCACTTAGTTGTTACCGATGAAAAACCTGCATTACCGAAATCAATTGGTATCTTCATTGTTAAAAATCTAAAGAGAAAAAAATGGCTTATGTGTTTCTATTTTCTTTCTGTATTTGTTCTAGTTGGACTAATAACTGTAAATTTTCTAGATGTTCCTAGGTTTGGTATGTATTTATATTCAGTTGTAGACGAATCAGTTGAAATTCCTTGGTTGAAATATTTTGCAATAGTTCTTCATTCATTTATAATTCTTTGCTTACACTTTTCGCAAAGCCAATTGGAAATATTTACACTTTCCTTTGGACAAAGCATGACATCTTGTTTAGGTTTTATCAAAGCAAAGACTCCATGCAAAAGTGCAGAGAAAATTCCTTTGAGTTCTGAAGACCAGCAGAACACTTTACATGAATTATCTGTTGCTGTAGACAAGTATGAGAAAATTCAAAGAATAATGCACAAATTCAACAAGGTATTTTGTTGGCCGTTGTTTGTGTACAAATCAATCTCTGTTGTCAAATTCTGTTCGTATATTTTCATTATTCTCCGACATAGAAAAACTACACCTCTTAAGGCAGTGCTTATATTTTACTGTGTGGTTTTTGCCGTGTTTATAAAAATGTGCGCTTTACTAACCCGCTTGGGAAAAGTGTACAAAACTTCGGTGCAATTCAAAGAATCATGGGAAAGGGTTTTGCCCGACATAGAATTGAATAGCTGCAGCACTTGGCATGAAAGAAGGTTGAAAAATTGTTTGCCAGTGGGATTCATGTCGGGGAATTTCTACCAAGTTATGCCATTTACCATTTTGACTTTCTTTTCAATCACAACGAGCTATTTAATAGTTCTGCTTCAGTTGAATCGTATAGAATAAGAAAATTGATTTATTAATTTTATTGAATTATGGATTTTACTAGATAGGTCTTCCTTTTTTTTGTCATCACTGTATTAAATTTTTATCAATCATTTTTTATCATCATGATGCGAAATGAATAATAATTACAACCTGTAAGTGAATATACTTCACATGTTAGAGTTAGTAGCGTTTTTTTCAATCTGTGTTAAAGTTTTTGCCTAAATTGTGCTTATAAACTTCATTCTCATTAGTATTATAATACATATAACTTCTGATTGTGTATATATTTGTTTGCAATTCGGCAGATTTAAGTATGTATTAAATCTTACTTATACTATCATCCTTCAATAATCAGCAAGAATGCATTGGAATGCTATTAAAACTGCACTTAATCATTAATTGTAATTCTACATAATAATATGTGTTCTACAATATACAAATCTACCAATGTATGGCTACGATGAATTAACCAGTAACCAGTATAGTAGCCTGTATAGGTGTACAAGACAATATTGTAAACTATTTTTACCCTGAGGAAAAGAAAACTGTTTATCATTTTAAAACATTTGCATTTGATTAGGAATGTATCTGTAAGTATAGGTATGTATCTTTGAGTATGCATACATGAGAATGTATGAAGTCAAAGATAAATAATAGATACCCTATGATGGGTATATCACATTAATGACATAAATGTATAATATATTATAGATACCGTATTGCACCTATTAGAAGCCTCCCCTCCAATTACTAGCCTCCCTCTAATAGTAGCCTCCCCGGAAACTCAATTTG
>JABASD010003580.1:0-19259 GCA_019776165.1 Pogonognathellus flavescens | reverse complement strand
ATGTCCTGAATCTAATTGATCTCAGGAATCCAAATATGCCTTTCGTTTTTCGCTAGGACCCCAACAGACCGCGCATCTCCTCGTGAGTATCATTTCTACCTTTGACTTTTAAACTACTGTGATTCCAGGGGTTCATTGTTTATCTTTGTTTCAAAGCAACCCTCTAATCAAAATGGCAACAACCCGTCATACGAAAACATCGTACTTAGGTGTATGAAGTGTAGGTGCTGTGTTAAATTGTGTATTTGATTTTTAATCACATCATGATGTGTCTACAATATTTTCGACTCATTGCAGCTTTATCATATGAACTAAATGTGCAAAGTTGAAGCTTATGTTTAGACATGGCAGTGCTACGTCAATGCTTATACATTTGAAAAGTTAAATACAAACCTTGAAAAGTTCCACATCAAGGAATGCCCAATCCCCTGTCGTAAGTCCTTTTGCATGGGCCTTCAGCATGAATTCTCGAACCAAAGTCTCTTGTAAGCTCAAAATAACGACTAAAATGATCAGTAACCAAAATTTTAATGTGAAAATGTTGTCTGAATATTCGCTTATGCGTAATTACGGCAAATACTTTTCGTGGGACAGAAAATTAGCAAGACAACAAATATTATGACGCAGGGAAACGATGCAGGTACATCTATATCTTACTGGAGCACCTATGAGATATCTGTCTAATAAATTGTAAATGCAAATGAATAATACACTGCTTTACTCTACCTACACGCGGACCATAACGTGATATCTTATATGTAAAAGTAAATCTCAAAAGTAATCAAAAACGGGCGATCCTTCCGTTGTGTGCAAATGAAATTATGCAAATACCTTCATACGGTATTTCATCATCACATCCGTGAGACCCAACTTCATTTGAACAACGTCATGTAGGTAGGCTTGTTGCACCCAGAAGATTACAAAGAAGAATTCAAATTCAATCCTCACTCGACTCACTAGTTAGCAAAGTCTCATTTAATTTACTCGTAAAAGCTACGCAACTGACAAATACTATACCTTTCCGATCTACTCATTAAGATTACTTTAGAAAACCTTTGCATTGGCTGGGAAAGCTTTATAACTCGGCAAATGAAACAAACATCGGAAGCGCATAGAATGGGAATGAGAACTACATAGCATTGTCAATACTAGAATTTTCACAGACATTTTGTAACTCATTACTTCTAGCGTGAGCTGATATCTCCACAAGGGCTTCATCCATGTCGCTCAATTGTGTTCCATCAATGTCCTTTCCGTAAACCTCATAGTCAGACTCTTTCAAGCCATTGATTAAAATCCTCCCTGTCACACAAACAAACACAAGGCAGTAGTAGTAGGACTTTAGCATAGCTTCGTGCTTACTCCTCCAGCTTATTTATTCATACTCTCAGTTATATAACTCTTCGAATGCATCTCGCTCAGTGAACATTACAGTTCTGGTAGTAGGCACACATTGGAATACAAAACCCCCACTTGGTAATTGTTTTACGTAAAACAACTACCTTAATAAACTACGACAAATATCGACAACCGTACAGATTCATGATACGTATCTAAAACGTTTTCTACGTAATATTTTATGTAATGCAGAAAACACACCATTAGTTTTTCGACAGAATCTCAGAATAACTCGCAATATTCTGTAATCTAATATTGTCGTCTTGTTAAAGAAACACAAGAAATAAAAAATGGAAAAATAATGGTATATCCAATTCTAATTGAGGTCAAAAGAGACATGAGATTTTTCGTGCTTGGGATGTCAAGCAATGTCATAGTTACACAACAGGACAGGAGTGTATCTATGACAATCAAAGGAGTTACTTACCTATTTATCTTACATGAAAGAATAACGTCATATCAAAAAACGAGAGTATATTTTGACTATTAAACCTTAATAGGAAACACTATTCTATTTTGTGCCTTTGTTATTCTTTCACATCAACAAAAATTGTTATTGAAGGTAAAAGTATCAAGTATCTTGGTTTTGCGTCATTTTGTTCAATTAGAATTCGATATAAACAATTGTTACTTTCATTTTTTTCTGTCATTTGTTACGACTCACTTACATAACTTACAGTAAAATAAATACAGGCATTAGGTAAGGGTGAGACTGTGAGACATGCACACAGTATAATAAACATATGATATAATATATGAAATAATCAGAGAATTTAGTTGATATTTTTTTTATAATGGAGCCTACACATGTATAATTGTTAATAATAATAATAATAATAAATAAATGAAGCATTAAATTCGATGAATCTCTATTCAGAAATTAATATTGTTTTCTATGCGAAAATTCTGTAAAATATATAGCTGTGTACAATTTTTCAATTCTGAATACTAACCACTCAAGCCATGACTCATAAGGCTTATCGATTAAAATGATTTTGTAAGGGTGTATATCCAGGAACTGATTTAATTTAATAGTTTGGCAGTTCATAAAAATGTGTCAGTACATGCAAAATGCATTAGTATTATACTGCTATATGTAAATACCGGAAATCTTGACAACTACCGGACGGTGTCGGTGTGTTTAATTTGTTGATAGACATTGAATGAAGGGACATACCAACTGTAAATGAGAAGAGGTCAGTTTTATCATAAACAACTGCCAAGTGTTGCCAACCAAAGCGTTTGCAAATGGCACCGAAGACAAGTTTGAGTCGGCACTGACAATACGAGAGACGCGTCAATGTGGAAAATTCCGTTTTGTCGCCGAAAACACCCTGTGAATAATTAATTAATTAAAACAGCACTCTCGTATACTTTATTCATGACAAACCCAGCCGAAGCACTCAGCTGACAATGAGTGCTTCGCTGAATATTAACGGTGAAAGTGAACGAACACTTTCCCCACTACAAAAGATGATTATAAAACTATTTAGTTACTAAGTAAAGTAAGGAAATACTAAATAAATGCAAAGCCACAAGCATGCACAGTCCACTACAGCGTGTAGTGTAATTTTACAGAGCCAAATGCAGCATAGTCATCATCACATCATAAAATATCACAAAAGTCTGTGGCTCTTGTCTTTAGGCATAATGAAAGGCGACAGAGCATATCAAATAACGGCAAATAAATTCAGATCCGTTTACAGAAAAACCTGCGAAATATTTATTACATATAGGAAAATCTGTTTATGGGAAACAGAGCAACAATTTCGCGAAGTCTTTTTCTTAACAGTGTTGGTATTGGGTTGTTCGTGAGTCGTAGTTATTTTTTTATCATTTTCGTCCACTCATGTCAAATCACGTTGAAGGGTTTCGTTCCGGTCGTTATAATAATAATATTATCATGTTCTTCATATAACACATCCCTCTATAATTTACCTCTGCCATATAATATTGCATCTATGAAATATTAATCTTGACTTGCTATTATATACTGGGAGCTGACGTGATAGATTACGCAAAAGAAACGGAAGCCTTTGGACAAACAACAAAGCAAACGGAAAATATAATTCCCGTAAGAAGACAAAAGTTGCGTATCCTAGGTGAATTGATCATACGATGCCATGATCATGTTTATGATCTATATAGAACTTTCTGGTTCTACCTACACAATTATTATTATGTAACAACATCTCTTTTCTTGTTCTTGTGTCTCACACCAAGTAGCTAAATATTTCAATAGTTGGCGTAAAAAATGGGAAAATTAAAAGAGTTATTGTCGCCAGGATATATGTACACCAAAAATCTTTGATCAGAAAGTCGAGGTTGGGTAAAAGACTCTGTGAAAAGGTTACTTACTAACTACCTACTGTTTTGCTTACGTAGAAAAGGGAGTTGTGTCTGTGAACCGTGCTCTCTAAAGCTTGACAGTGACGGTAATGTATCGCGCAACAATTTTATAAAAATCTCGCTCTTTTTCTCTCGTTCTTCGAAATCAGTCTCTATTTCTGCCTTTGTCCTCGACTCTCTCTCTCTCTCTCTCTCTCTCTCTCTCTCTATCTCTCTCTCTCTCTCTCTCTCTCTGCGTACTTTTCCATGTAGTGCTGGGGAAATGTAGAACTCCTATAACATCCTATGGACAAATGAGCTTTCACCGACACTGATGTTGGCTGCACCACCGAACCTTGTTGCTTTACCAGCACATTACTGAACTACTGTTCTTACAATTATTTTAATACGTTGCACTACATTTCATTCTCGAAAGACACCAACAAACGAAAATGAAGATACACGCTACACAAGACGACGGACGTAATTCTACTTTGATATGCTGTACAAAGCTCTGGGACAACCAGAGGGTCGGACCGTTTCAATAATAAATCAACTTTTCTCTAATGAGTATTATTATCATTGACTGGAAAGCTCACTAATTGTAAGACAAAAAGGCAGCTATTATTTCTGACTGCCACACAAGAGCCATGCTCTGCTCCAACTGAATCACAAATGAAAATATCCTCGTCCTATTATAGATCACTACTAGTCGTCCAAACAGATTCATACACAATGAAACGGAGTGCAGCGTCTTAACAAGTTTTCTTAACTTTGTCAGCTTCTATTTAGCTAATAGCGGAGTTGTTCCACATACATATCTGCAGACAACAAATCAGTAACGAAGTGAATTGTATGTATGATATAATATTGTTATCTGATTCTTCCTTAAGAAAAAAAATTACAATTCTAAACTATGAGTATATTTTGTATACAAATGGTTTCTGGCTTCCTGGTATGAGTAGTACTATGCAATTTGCGTTATTTTTGTACTAACACTAACTGTAAAATAAATATATTCACACTGCAAAATGCAATGTAAAATCCATTGACATTTCTTGTCACCTGTTGGTTCGTTGCCAACAAGTCTCACTTATTTACGACATTCTAATAAAATATATTATTACGGTACAGTAGTGGCAGTATATATTATATACTGCCACTACTATTATATACCTGATTCATATTTTATAGATCAGCTTTCAAATTGATTTTTTCATTACTACACTAATGACTTACTGTCATATTATGCTAATTTGAGTTGCAGTAATAAAGAAGTGTACAGTGTTCTGTTTCGTGGTAATAGGGAAGAAATAAAAATAACATGGCATATATAGTAGCATTCTATGTATAATTGAAAAACTTTCTATTTCCAGTGGGCACATATATAATTGTAACAACTTCCTTTGTGATATTGTGATATAAATGTGTGGCAACTCTCACGGTAAACTGAAATTACCATTCAATATCTAAAACTTAATGAAACTTTATATAAGATGCATGCCGAACGCAAAACTTTTTTCAAAAGTGTAACTATTATTGTAATGAAATGAGCGATTGAAATTATTTGTTGATGGTACTTATACGTGGATACATAATGGTGATAATTTAAGATCATTTCAGGGTGACAGAATGAGACATGTATAATATTTATACTAATTTTACTAATATAAATTTCTTATTACCCCGCTTAACTCTAAATTAAACAAAAGTTGACATGGCATCCAATAAGAATTTTTTTAGATTCTAATATGAAATGAGAGAAGTGCATGCAATATGGTACCTTCCTATCAAATTTCAGGGGAAAACGTCCCCCTTTCCCCTCTGTTTCGTACGGGAGAGGTTATTTTATTACTAGTGCCACATGTACCTACTCTATCTACCGCCGTAGAAAACCATGGTAAGACAACAGGTGAAAAACAAGGACGGCAATCGCTCATCAACCAATGAATGAGCGGAAAAATTACCTACCTATATGCAATCACTGACTCTGCGAGGAATAACATTAAACCAGCAATTAAATTTCGCTTAGGTGGTTGTCTCAATAGTCATCGATATACAATTACATGGTCATTGGTCATCTTCACTCTTCAGGTCAAAAAAGTATGTCTAAGGTTAATCGTAATTACAATTAGCAATTTCGTTACTATATTATAGCCTATAAGAAGTTACATTATCAATATTGCCGCTGACAACAATCTGCTTAACTTTGATATAGGAGTCACATTTTCATAAGAGACGAATTTACTACATGAATCTAAATATCACATTGCATGACAATCTTGTCATTATTATTATTATCTAAACAATTTGTGGACGTTTAGCTTAGCATCAGCTCAATCAATGTATTATTCTGTACTAGTGGAACCATAAAACTGTACAACGACTGATGATGAGGACATTACACTTGTTCATGGCATAGAACGATGCATTGATATATTTCTAACAAGGGAAGGTGGTAAAATTAAGTACTTTAGAATTGCCATATGTCTCTTTTATTATTGGGCAATATTAATAATGGACATGCTACACAGAATATTAGAATTCAATCATAGAATCTCATAATGCCATTTGGTTGTAACCTTTTAATGGGTACTTTATTGCAGCTTATCATGACTGCTATAATTCCGGCAATAATAATAATACCATGAGACAGTTCAGTTGCAGTCCTTGCTGCGAGCAAGATGTTGATGACTCGTGATATAGCTAATTATTCAATTCGATTCGTTGACTTGTTCTTACAGATATATCGACATAAGTCAAGTTATTCGCTACAGAACACAATTATTTAGAAATTACCTACGTGTTTGGTTGTAGTTGTAATGTACAACTATGAAATTATGGTAGAAACTATGGAATATGTAACCATTTCACGTGGACGGGTTATTTATCACGTACAAACAACCTTCGATATATATGAAGACCTATCGTTTGGTAGGCGATCTAGAACGGTACTTGAATTTTACAGAATCCGTAGAAAATAATTAGTCAAGTCGTATAATATGAGTGCACATTAGGAAGAATGAAATGAGAATAGTCTGGAATAAACTGTCACAGTCACGCCATTTGCATTTGTGAATGCTTGTGAAGATGTCTACGCAATATGTGATGTGATGTGACATTATTCTGCGAGAAGCAAGCAAGAGACGTAACTAGCTTATAGGCTTGAAGTACTTTTGTTAGTCACAACTTCATAACTGGATGAATTCTAGTGCTACACTGTAGAAAGCTATTTTGAGTGGTGCGTTTTGATTTGACATAAATTGTTATTAGTTTATTATTAATAGTAAATGTGGACAGACAAGTAATAAGTAATGTAATAAGAGATAATGATGAGACTCGTAGTGAGAATGCGTATTGAAAGTGGGAAAGAGTGAAGCCGAAATATAATAATGGATGTAAATGTAACGTACCGTACTGTTAATTCTAATTTTCTTATTCAGTCCTCCCAAGAGTTTATCACCAGCAACTTCACTCTCGGTGGATGGTGGCTGAGTCCATTCAATTAAAACCCATTAAATCCGCTCTAATTTTACTAAAGTCTCTGTCAGTTACGTGACAAATTTAAGCTCGTGTGCAATCATCCACGACTAAATTCCAGATTAGTAATAAATCCCACAATGCCAGTACTTATAATCCAATAAGCAATTCTGGTTTCTAGTATATACTCTTCTTTCTCGAATTATGAATCACAGAAATCTTATTACTTATTATATTAACCGAGATTAATCCTTCCTTCGGAGCATATTCAATATTTTAATATTGTTAGTGTCGTTACTTTACTTTCTCTCGCTTAAAACGCAATAATAAAATATTGTAAGCCTTATCAAATAAATGATCCTAGACATAACTATGCATTTCGTTTTACAGTTCCTTGCGTCATTCCACTGATCCTTTTGCATAAGCTTATTATGAAGGACAAATCTTTGTATGCAATTACCAAGATTGAGAAAATACCTGGAAATTAAATGTTTCTAAATGACGAGATGTTTTGTCAAGCATGTTACTTCCGACATTTTATCATGCACGATTTACCCTTACTGTGTTCCTTAAGTATCTTGAAATAATTACACTGCAACTCTTTTTCCACGCATTAATTTTTTTCACAAATAAAAAAGAATAAAAATAATTTTAATTTTATGATAACTTGCAATTTTTTAATACACTATGTGAAATATTAGTGCTCAAAATAATGTTATTCATTTCAGTATCATAATCTGATTCTCTTTTGCAGTGTATGTGAAAGCCTATATTTGAAAATAAGTATACAGATGCCCCAATCTGATTATAATGATATCCTTTTACATACTCTACATACATAGGAAGACGCAATAGCTCTTGGTATCATAATGCCATGATATAATCGCGATTACTGTAACTGATAAAAAGCATGTGAACCGACTGGGTTTGGTGTAAATATGCAGGTATACATATTAAGTTACTTTAGACAGAGAAACATTAGTGTGCATTACTAAAAGACTACTTTCATTCCATAATACACCACACGAGCCACATTTCGTATCTGGTGTGGCTACACAGAAGTTTTGCTACAGATTCCTAGTACAAAGTACAACACTCTGAAGTTTAATGAATGTTGTTTGTGGCAGGTAATACTAAAAGTGCTGTGGATTAGAGTTAATACGTAAAAACAGTATAAATATGTATTATCAGTCAGTAACTACTTAAACAAATCAAACCGAACATACCTGATCACCGAGTCCGGTAACAATTGGAATATTCCAGTACGCCGAGAGTCTTGCCACAGGTTCTAAAGCAAATCCACAAGCCGGTCCAACAAATGCAATGACGTTTGATAAAAACTTCATATCCGCTGCCAATCCAGGTGTAAGGGTATTGTCGCAAGAAGGATAACTGTAATTCAAAAAATTATAAAAATAAATCATAATATAAAATGCATATAAAAGCTTATTACGTATATATTCATTAATTAGGATTATTATGCCTCGATCAAACTAACGATAAGAAATATTCAGTATTATCCACTGTAAATCGTAATACTAAAATTTGCACGAGAAATATGGCAGCTTCCTGAGCAATTTTCATTGTATAAATACCCAGAAGCAAAAGTTTATAGAGACCGAAAATAAAACATCCTTTCACATGATCTAGGCAGGATGCAGGAGAAAATTGAATCACTGTAAGTGCGTTCAAATGATTTCACCGTGTGATTAATTTCCTAATGTGTTCTCAAAGTTGAGCATACATCTATACAACATTATAATTGATAGATCAGTTTCATTATGTGAGTGACTCCCATTTGTGAGTGGATTGGATTAAAACTTAGTGTTTTAATCTGATGTGTACAAAGTGTGCGTAGGCACTTTGCGAGTTGAAAGTCAGAACATATAAATTCAACTTGTCAGCAGATGTACTACAGCAATGTTTATTTGATGTCACTTGGATTTCATGGTGCTGCAAGCAATAATATCTGTGCACAGATTTCACATTAGGATTCATTGAAACTACATGGATTTATACCAAAAATATTAATAAAAGCAGCAGAATACCTTTACAAGCATTTATTGTTAATTTACATTACCTTACCTAAACAAAGCAAAACAGCATAATATGGAATACGGCAATAATAATGGCAGAGAGAGAGAGAGACGCCAGATATTACTTACGTAGCAAAATTATTCGTAGCATCATCATGATTCTAAAATAATAAAATACCTACACCACACACCATGGGCCATACCTATACCTACAGCTGCATGACCGGGTGACTACTAGTTAAATGTAGTTGAGCACCAGTTGATTGCTTCGGAGGCTAACAGCATGAGACAAAAGAACAAACAAATTAAGCACAAAATGTGATGCATAGAAATGCGTTGTGTTGAAAAGCTAAACTGCCGTTGTAAGGGTTCATCTGGGAGTTCCATCCAGTTTTATTAGTTTATTCATGTACTCTGCCTTGTATTTTGATCAAATTAACGTAGGTATCGGCCTATCGCGTTCTTATAAACATGGATTTTCCTGCATAATGACTAATGGCAGTTATATTATAAGCTGAAACAACGAACAATTTTATTAGCTCAAAATAATAGTGATTGGATAACCTGACCTATTCAGTTTAGATATAATGACTGTTCTATCTTTTTTAGTAATAATATTATAAGTTTATATCCGTCCGCAGACATTCATACTCAATTGAATAGCACTCCAGCGGTTTTATAATGTTGAAGCTATGTGGGATGTGAATGTGAATGTACCATCTTTTTATAGAGTGTAGTATAGGAATGAATGACGATTAATAAAAATTACCTAGCCATGACTTTGCTGGGTTGGTGACATTATTCTGTGGATATTAGCTTCTATTACGTATGCATAAGATAGTTCGACAGATAATATGTCGCAATAAACTTCTGTATCTTGTATATACGCATGGATTTTTAACTATTGCTAAATTATTGAAGAAAATTGTACAATACGTAATAATATTATAATTGTGAGGGTACATAATAAAGGGATATAATTATATTGTAGTTATTTGATACCTCTCTATATAGCGGGAGCTCTATATGGCTCCCGCTATATTCCTTCTCATTTTTATTGCTATTCGTATGTGGCTCTATTAAATTTTCAAGTATATTATGCTGTGTGTTTGTATTCCGCTAAAAACTCATTACTTTGTCCTCTTGAGTGGTGAACGTGGTTAGCAAATACCATTACAAGTGGCAGTCTCTTATATAAACCATTAATTATTATACACGTAAGAGTAAGATGTTCAAAGAGACATAGTGCAAGTGTGTTGAATCTGTTGAAGGACAAGCCGACACTCTTATGAAATGTTTGATTTATTTCAATGCTATAACTCTATAAGGGTTATTTGTGTAAGACATCTTCATTAAATATACTAATAAGACATAAACATTTTAAAAATTATTTTATATTCCTTTGCATAAAAGCAAAGGAATAAAAATACTGTTCATTGATGAATATTATTATAAATTTAACTTTTCCAATGATCAGCATCAGAACTAAATCATTCGCCATGATGATGACGATGTCTCGTTACTATATTACTATTAGTTGAATCAGTTAAGCAATGACCAAAATTGGTTTATCTTTTGAAGTTTGAGAGATGGAATTTTATGTAGATTTAAACTGTTGTCGCATCTAGAGCTAGACAATAATTGGCTCGAGTGATAAGATGTATTCAAAACGAGGACTTTACTGCAACAAAATGATTCTGTCATGCACAGAATGATTTTGCTCGAAGTCAGTGGGTACAGTTGTACAATGAAAAAAATGAGGATTGAAGATGCTCTGATGACATTTGCTGAAAATTGTTACAAATTCTAATGAGTTTTCCTAAAAATAGACTCTTGTTCTGTAAGTGGTTTGTCTTGGCTTATGAATTTATTTGGAGCATACAGTGAATTTTAAGTATGGTATTTTAGACGACCCAAAGAAAATAATGATTTTAAACAAGCCAGCAATATTGCATTCAATTTGTCAGTTCTATAGCGTTGAGTTACTTATGGTTTAATGAAACATGAAACTTCTGACTGTTGGTTATGCTTATAACTTACGTTTTATGAACTTTGTGCAGATGGATTTTATGATGACGAAGGTATCGCTGATTCACCACATCCAATGCCATGTCGACTGCAGGTGAACACTTTTCCAAGTCGAAATTAGATCCAGTTCCCGAAACCAAAAGAACTCCCACGTTATAATGTGTAAACTCGGACGAGTCATATACAGGTGTAGTTGAGAAAACTGGAAACTGTGAGTTGTCAGATTGGGCTTGTTGACCACCGCCACCACCGCTCACTGTGCCCCGTTTTTTGACACTTTTGAAGCTACTCGATGAAAAAAGGGTAGAATCAGAGTCTTTAGCTAAGATTGAATCATTTGTGTGATTATTTACTGAAATTATGTTCAGTTCTTGCCTTTCTGAGTGATCAGGAACAGCGTTTACAAGCACAGCCTCGCATGACATTGACAATGACCAGAGGACAAGTGTAAGTGCTGCAAGAGTGTTTTTAAAGCGAAGATTTGGTTTGGAGGGGGCGAAGAGAGTCTTGTGAGGACTCGGAGTGTACAAAACAATCATGATGCTTAGAGAAAGAGTCAAAATTGCTTCAGCAATTATCTCAAGTCAACTAAACGTAAATATTTTTCTACTGTAGAATATATGGAGCAATAGAAGACAAGAAGCAGATCTGATGTGTTCACTCGGAACTGGGAACTTGTGCAATGCCACACTTCTGTGTTCTGTATGTCTGTCTCTCCACAGAGACAAAATATAATCCAAACTGAATTGAAGTAGAAGAGAAAACTCACTCAGCCGAGTCTTCCACCTTTTTGGCTTGCTCAATGGAACTCACACTATGAAATAAAAGTACAAGTAACAAGTTAACAAGTAACTCTGTGTCTGCAGAAGCAAATGTGTGTAGTCCTTGTTCTCGGTAGCTTCAATCTTCTGTGGCACTTCCACATCCAACGAATCTCTCTAGGCATTTTGGAAAACATCTACTGTAGTAGTTCCGACTTGCGAGTACATTCATCTGCACTCTCACTCAAGTCTGTACTTTCCAGTCTGAATATACACTCAGTCTTTACTACTACCGACGTCTACTACAACACAAGAGATTGCCTAATAACGAGCGGTTCCTATAGATAGGACGAACACGAATGGAGAATCCTCGCTTGTCTTCTTCTGTCTTGTCTTGTCTCCCTTCATGACTACTTACATGCGCCTTGAACTCGCATCTCATTCTCTAAACGACATGAAACAAAACAGGAATCAATGACAAATTCCACAAACTGACATCACACATTACATAATATTGTAACATTGATTGCCCCAATGTTAGAGCACTCGTTTTATGTGTCAAAATCCCATTTCTTTTCTCAAAATTATTTCAACCGCATAAGTCGCTTTTTTCCACGCACAGTTTCACATCAGTGATATTATTGTGTAGTTTCAGCTGGCAGAGACACAACATTTTTTACTATTGTATCGTTAATACAGGTTAAAGATGCATTAATGCATTTCCAATGTCATGCTCTAAATTGTATAATAAACATGTACTATTTTAGTAGAATATGTGCAATACCTATGCAAGAAAAATGCCAAAATATTGCAATTTTCTTTGCCACAGTTGGTTTATGCAATCGAATATATAGGTTTTCGTAATAGCATAACAGATTTTATCATCTTAAAACTGTAACGTAGTGAAAACATCAGCAAAGGCCAATAGTTTGGTATAGTGAGCAGGAAATCGTTGCATTTGTAAAGTCGTTAACATATTTTTAATTTTTATTTTAAGGATTATTTTGGCAGTAGGAGATATGTAGTTAGACTGTAAGTAACTATAACTGCTACCTATATAGTAAATGTCAAAAAAAGAAACCATTCTGAATGCAGTGCGGTATAGCTACATGACGTAGATATTCAGATACTACCTATAATTTATGTATCACCTGGAGTCCTTACCTAAAAATAAACGTAACACTGACATTCTCTTCTGTTATGCATATCTAATTTTATAAGCAAAAATTCTCAACTATTTTCAGCTTAACTGATGGAACAGTTTTTATTCATATAAATTACATTGATCGATGCGGACAAAAGATTACCTACTAGCACGATGATTGTGATTGTGTTGAATTCATTCACACTAACTGTATTAAAAACTATGATAATATTATGTATAATATAGGTATATTAATAAGGTTTTTTGTTTGAGAGTGATTGAGGCCACCTTACCACTTCAAACAAACCGTTTGCGTTTACTAGTATGTGCCAAACAAGAACATTAAATTAGCAGTGCGTATGGTGTAAAATGCCCATGGAAAATTCATGGAAGGAAACGGTCGCCATTAATAAACGGTTTTTCATACAGCTTTAACTGTTGTAACTCATTTAAAATGTTTTTAATTGGGAGTGCAGATTACTAATATTATACATTTTTCAGTGGAATAGATATGTGTAAATGTATTATGTAGCTGGTGGCTGTGGCTTGTTGATGCTGTATCAAACAATAATTGAATTGTAATTTCAAAAAACGTCACATTGATATATCACAACGTATTGTAAATAATGACATACTTTTATATCGACAGAGTTAGAGTAGTTAATTTTGGTTAATAATATAAAATCCTTTAGCAGAAACAATGCTGACTGAGTATTTTTGTGAAGTGACATAAAAAATACTGTGTTTGCTACGCCAGTCTGTTAAAATATTGTTCCTTGTGTCTGTAAATGTTAATCCCATTACATACTTACTGTA
The DNA here is from genome assembly GCA_019776165.1 of Pogonognathellus flavescens. Taxonomy (NCBI): domain Eukaryota; kingdom Metazoa; phylum Arthropoda; class Collembola; order Entomobryomorpha; family Tomoceridae; genus Pogonognathellus; species Pogonognathellus flavescens. The sequence continues at coordinate 5,268 of JABASD010003580.1, read as the reverse complement.
CTCGTTTTACGCCCTTTTTGCTCCTAGAATCAAATATAATTATTTGATTAAGCAATTTATTTCGGTTAGCTGACCATCTAAATATAATATTATTTACTGGTTGTGAGTATATATTTAAACAAGCTCAAATGCTTTTTCATTACAGAACGACCAAACGTGTATAAAAAAGTACCCAGGATCTAACTTTGGAGGAGCAACAACAAATTTCAAATTTCAACATTTCACAAAAATACAAAAATGTCTAATTTGCAGCAAATAATTTCCCGCATTTGGGTGAGGCAGGTGCACCCACACCTTCTCTCGGTACGTGCTTGCATGTTAAGAATTGTTTAAAGGTATGTGTACAATACAATATACAATACATCGAATCAGATTTTATATAGATGTTGATTGTAATCATATCTCCAATCCACTGAATCCACCTACCACAAAAACAAAGAGGACACAATAATTCGACAATTCATGCCAATTGTGACAGTCATAGTTATCGTTAATCTATTAATCCGTGTAATCAAGGAATGTTTTTCAGACTGCATGCCATGTATTTACAATATTATCGTTTTTAACTTTAACACACGAATTACGCCATCAAGCGATTGGTGATCTTGGTGGGAGTATCCGCACAATTCCTAATCCTTAACTAGGTTCACTGACACGATGATGGTAATTGCTTGGCTATCAGTATCAAACAATTAACAAAACCTTCAGATTAATCATGAGACGAGCGTACCATTGGGTATAGTAAAATAAACCAGGGAAACGTATATATAAATGAATGTAAAATACTATAGATCAAAGCTGAAAAAATAAACGATTACGAATTCCGGTAGGACAACCAAGTGAGACTGCCAATATCACAATTTAACAGTTATGTGAATTGAATTCATAAAAGCAGAAAAAGATTACAGTAATATCCTTATGTGCAGGCAATACAGACTCTCGACACTCGATGAGTCATGAAAATGTTATTACATGTTAAAGTAAATAAGTAGCTTTAACATTTAAAGCCAGCTCGTTATCATGCAGTAAATAGAATATGTATATTATTTACAAAACTGTAAGTTTAAATTACAGTAAACATATTTTACAGTAAACATATTATTTATATCTGGAAAGAAATATTTGTTCATATCGTATTTATTTGAGCTTAACAAGTGTGGCCCTATGCATATTAAGAGATGTTTGATTGTTTAATAAGTTTTCTATAATTCCACACACATAATTGCTGTTTTTTATGGATGGGTTTAGCGTTTAGTAATCTCTGATGGGAAAAAGTTTAATAAGCGTATCACGATGTTTTAATATAAAGAGACAAAGCAAACCATGTCATCAAGATAACAAAATTGCATATAAACGATTGTCTCCCACATTCTACACAACAGTTCTATTCATAATCATTTTTTAATCACAACTAAAAAATTTCCTTAAAGATAGGATATTGAATTGTCCATTTTCGAATACATTTCAGGGGATTTCGTGAGCACAATCGGCCATCAAGATGTCAACTTTGACAGCCAAGGCCCCGATCCATAAAAATCGGACAACGACTATGGGTCGCATTTCTGGGTTCATATCAAAAGACAACATCTTCAGAAATATCAATTTGGCCAGTCGTTTGTACGGTGACACACAGGCCTTAAGTAAGAACTATCAATTGTATTATCGAATCATGAATCCATGCAAGCTTTACAATGGATTGACACATTAATTATGTGTAATTATTAGGTATTATATTTTATTTGCTTTCTTTTTACTGAAGTTGTAATTTTTTACTTCAAAATTCGCTTTTCTTCTGATAGACGAATTTTACTCTGATGTTTTTTAATTCTGCTTAATTTAAAGTTTCATGTAATTATTATACCTTGCATTTAGGAGAAATATTAGTATAGAAAATATTTTGAGACAAAATATCAACTGAACTAGGGAGTACTGAAATAATTAATATTCAAACAACAACAATTTTTTCTAATGCTAAAATTTTGAATTAAAGCTACAATTACTCATTTTCCAATCCTGGGTCCACATGGTACTTGGAAAGAATGGCCATTCTCTAGAGTTATAACTCAAACCTTTGCACCAACCACCGTAGGTACAGCATTTGGGCCGACTTGGACAACGCATTGGTTTAAGGTATAATTGTAAAACACGTTTGATATAACAAACTTCCTTTCGGTCTCTAAATTCCGTGTTGGATGTTGGATGTTATTATATGCAGATTGACTTCACCGTACCAGCAAGTTGGGTTGGAAAAGAAGTTCATCTACGATGGGTATGCAACAGTGAGGCTTGCATCTATGACACAACTGGCAAAGTTTTGCAGGTTTGATTATTTTTTAACAATGTCGTCGCCTAGATTTATCTTTTCAATGTATTTCGTACTAGGACTGGGAGAAAGATAAAAATGATGATGATGAAAAATGGTAGGTAACTAATAGCATCATTATGGCAATATTATCTTCCAGGGTGTTTCTCCAGGTTATAGGGAAGACTTTATAATTACTAAGAACTATGTAGTTCAACCTGTTATGACTTACTACATCGAAATGGCTTGTAATGGAATGTTTGGAGCTGGAGAAGGAAGCGATATCGGTAAGTACATTTTCTAAACAATTTTGGCCACTTTATAGTATTTACTAATCGGTATGTATCCTTATTTTATTTTATTCTTTGTTTCAGTGCCTCCAAACGAGAATAAGTTTTTTCAGTTGAGCAGAGCCGACATAGTCGTTTTCAATCGTGACATTTTCAAACTTTACACTGATATGGAAATGATTTACCAAATGGCTCAGCAATTGCCTAATGATCACAGAGGCTATCAAGCAATGTTTATTGCTAACGAAATGATGAATTTAATTCGTGTGAATAACAACGCGTAAGTGAAAGATAAAGGTTTCAATTTTAGCTGTTCCTTTAAATAAGAATGAAAATTTGTAAAAGCATAGAATAGTAGAATGATAATTTATCCATTAAAAGTTTTATCACTTCTATTTTAAATGTGATAATATATTGCTTTAGTGAAGCGAGTAGAATTGCTGATGGCTTCTTGGCGGAGGGTAATGGAGCTAAAGCCCATACTCTTGTTGCGTGAGTCTCAATTTCATTCCTAATTATAATTAACTAACAATAAGGAGTCGGTGATAATTTGGCATGTTTGAAGTTTCATTGAAGAACACTTCATAAAAATATTTTTGTGGATTTTTTTCATCTTTTGGAAAAATGTTCTTTTCATTTTATGATATGCCCTATTGTTTTATTCATATGAATTTTGAATATATTTTTTTAAATAAGCATTATTAAGCCTATCTAAATGAGATTGCAAAGTATGCTACGTATAAAAGAACCTGCAAACTTTCGTTACATTAAATTATTAACACACTCGTTTATATATTATTAGTATCGGGCATTGTCATATTGATACAGCATGGTTATGGCCCTATGATGAAACCATTCGCAAATGCGCCAGGTCTTTCAGTGCACAAATGGGACTAATGGATGAATATCCCGAATATATCTTCAGTTGCTCCCAGGTATTTTTATAAATACTGCATTACTGTTCAACTTGAAAAGACAAAGCAATAGAAATCAATATTATGCAAAAAGGCTAGCCAAGCTTTGTACAGTTGAAGTTGAGAAGTCAAAATATAATTGACTCCTTTGATTCATTTTGTTTATTTCGTTTGCAGGCTCAGCAGTATGACTGGATGAAACAGTATTACCCTGACGTTTTTGCTGACATTAAAACTTATGTTGAAAAGGGTCAATTTGTTCCCGTCGGGGGGACATGGATTGAAATGGATGGGAACATCCCAAAGTAAATTTTACTTTGAGTGTTATACAAATTTAATTTAAAATGTGTCAGGAATTATATGGCATTCTGATTAATTGTATATAATTTTGTAGTGGAGAAGCTTTCATGCGTCAATATTTCTACGGCCAACAGTTTTTCAGACGAGAATTCAACATTACATGCAAAGAGTTTTGGCTTCCAGATACATTTGGATACTCCGCACAAATTCCGCAGATGCTGAAGGTTTCATATTTATTAACCACAGCAATTATTTATTGAACTCAATATTGACAATTAATTGATATTTTATTTTGCAGCATGTTGGAATCACTCGATTCCTCACACAAAAAATGTCATGGAGTTTAGTAAACAAGTTTCCCAATCACTCCTTTTACTGGGAAGGTATTGATGGCACAGAAGTCATGTGTCACTTTCCCCCAGGAGACTCTTACAATATGAATGCCACGTATGTTTTAATACAATGAACAATTGATGCTTAATTAAATTACTTTTCTTCTACTTCAAAGATTTTTTATTATCTTTGGTCCTTTGTGAATTATTAAGTGTTTCAGAGATGCTGTACTCTGAAAGCAATTCACAAGACAAAGGTAGAGCAAATGTTGGAGTATATCTGTACGGTTTTGGAGACGGAGGAGGTGGACCAACCCGAACCATGATAGAGAGATTGAAAAGAATGAAAGATGTCGATGGAATTCCGAAGTACATAAATAAATTCTTTCTATGTTGAATTAATCAATATTATATGCATTAGTTTTGTATAATTACTATTTTTAAGTTTTGCAATATTATATTCTGCGTCATAATTTGATAGGGTTGTATTCGGAAGCCCAAATTATTTTTGGGAAGAGCTTGAGAAAGAGGAAAAGAAGTTTTACAAATGGGTGGGAGAGCTATACCTCGAGCTTCACAATGGAACTTACACCAGCCAGGTACTTTATAACAAAATTTCAGAATATGTCTATTCATTGCGCTTTATTCATTGCATGACGAATGAAGTCAATGAAGTGGAGATAGATCGAACGTAGGTTTGTTCAGTGCCATAACATATCTTCCGTATCCATGGAAAGTTAAGTGTGTATTGTAAAATAACACTAAAATGTCATTCACTGAGTACAAAGCCCTTCACTACACAACTGACAGCAGCCAAAGGCAATCGAAAGTTGAGCACTTCTACGTTCGTCCTATTAGTTCGTGGATATTACTGTATCTGTAGTATCATCATGAAAACTTCGGATTTTGTTGCTTGCTTTTACTTTTGAGAATTTACCTGAGTCTTAGTTTTCCAACAGAACATGAATATCAATTACTATGACTGAGCATTATGGCTTTTATTTGCAAATATCTAACACGGGGATGGAGAAGCGAGCAAATAACCGATTTTTAAACAGAAGGTATTTTTGAAAAGGGGAGATGGTGAAGATTCTGGAAGTGCCAGAAACTTTGTCCAATGGGGCATTTAA
>JABASD010003579.1:0-19267 GCA_019776165.1 Pogonognathellus flavescens | reverse complement strand
TTATTAACACTGCATTACCGAAGAAGAAGATAGTAAAATAGATGCATTTCTTGTCCTCCTTGCCAAAAGTGTCTCAAAGCGTTAAGGTTGAAGTAATATTACGGTTCCTCTTCCACTTCACCGACAAACCATTTCATTTCTCAATTCTCATTCTGCTCGACTTCACTCGTACAATCTTTATCACCTTTTACCCTGCTAACACCAGCTAACTCTTCCTTGTTTTATTTTATTTCCATACTGCTCTTCGTCTATTCTTCCATACGAACTCTTTTTTGCCTATAGTCTACTTCTCTCATTTGCTGCGCTTAGTTCTTGAGTTCTTCCTGACCATGAATTTGTATGTAGAGTAGGGAAGTAGGCACTAGAGAGTGGGGAAATGAAGCATAGATCTGCACTCTATTCTTATTTGAATCAGGTGCACGTTCCTGATCTATCATTTTTCATTAAATCCCGAAAGTACACCAATTCCATCTCATTGGCTTCCCTCCATTTAATATGTAGCGAGTGTCTGTCTCGAGTGTAGTGAAAGGAAAAGCAAACTCATCCATGCCACTCCACTGTTTTTCCACCAGTAAATATAGAACAAGTGCAACATTACATGGCAAACCAATAATAAGACCATGGCACATTGTGAGTAGGCAGCAACCGAAACACAAGGTTCCACTACAAATGCATATTGCGAAGAAAGGAAAAGCAGCACGTTCGTACAATAAATATAATAGCAGTTGTAGTAAGTTAGTAAACGTATATTTTATAACAATGAGAGAAAATAAAGAAGAAAGCGGATCGCTTGTTTCGGACAGAGTGGTGGTGGTGGTGGGAAGACTCGAGGAGAAGCGGCGGAAGAACACAGACAGTTCCTCCAGTTGTACTTGTAGCAACTAACAGCAGCAGTAAAGCAAAAGCACGACGCAAAACACAGCTGCATACAAGTAGTGCATTAAACGCAAAGCGAGCATTGTCCAAATATACAGAGAGAGAGAGAGAGTGAGAGAAAGATACGGATACCATAGTAATACGTATGAGTTATTACCTGACCTTTTCTGAGGGCAGTAGACCTTCTATAATTTTTCTTTCTTTGCCACAACTCTTTTTGCCACCACTCTGCACAGCGATTACAATTCATTATGACAGTTAATTCTCCCTCTCCACATTCTCCATACAATTGCAATACAATAGCCCAGTTTAGCTCGAGGACTGACTACAAAATACCCTTTTCTTCACTCAACCACTCATAAAACTAATTTCTTCATTCTCCACAGAACAACTAAGTAAGCAAAAGGGATTACAAACGTCTGGAAAAAATAATTATTTTCTATACTAATTGATATCGGGCTAATGGTGCACTATATCTCCTCAACATACTTTTAAAATACTCCTACTATTTCTACCATTAGCAAGATGCGACACTACACGAGGAATCTTCAGCATTCTCTCCAGCTCTTCTCCAGATTCACAGTGCACTCATTCCACCACCCTTATATAGGAAATATTAGTAGAAACCGTAACAAGTCCAGTACCTACTACTTTGTATTTATTACAAGGCAGTCGAGTAATGAAAGAATTAGTATACTTATTCTATACTATATACCCAGTGTAAGTATATATGGGTTTACAGTTACCCTTAGTTACCACTACTAGACTACATTTTAATCACATCTTCTTTTGCACAGAGTAGCGTAGGCATACAGGAAGAAGAGATACTCCAGAGATCTACCACTACACAGCCATTCTTCTCCTTGACTCCTTTAAAAACTATTTATAACGAGGATAAGAAACACTAATATGTATCAAAATATGTATAGTACTTTTATTGTTGCTGCAAAACCTTGACTGTTGTGTGTACCTATAAATTATATAGATTTACTGTTTACTCCACCAGTTTGAGTATATATAATTTGCTATAATTGTGTAGTAAATAATACCTATCAGAAAACGCAAGTATTTGCCCGTGCTGCTTGCTGAAGTTTCAAGCTGGAAGTTTCAAGTAGGAGCAGAGTGGCAACAGAATAGTAGATGATGTACAGAGCATCGAGAAACCCTTTGGGAAATACACTTTTCGCCGTCTTCGATCTTCTTGGTTTGATTACTGTTGTATTCCGAGTTGTACGATGAGAATTGCTTACTGAGTATGAGTAGTGTGTTGATGAAACCTAACTAACAATAAAATCTGCTTCTGCTTTTTGCAAAATAATGTTTTTTACGCGATTGTGTAATATTGAAAGTGGTCTAGTTGACCTTTCTGTGTATGACCCTTCTTCTGGCATCATTAAGGAATCCTTGTCATAATTTAGCCTCACCCATATAACTTATAAAGTTTTTTCCGAGTTGCTTTTATTGAACCGATTAAAAACAATTCTACACAGATGAGGCCTTTAGTTTAATAAAAATTCAATTTAATATTTTTGTTCCTCAAAGGACATTAAGTCATTGTTTTTTGTTATTAATTATAGCAATTAGTAAACATCGATAGTAAATTATTAATTTTTTAAAGAATCATTTTGCATACTGTACTCAAAACGATGACAAATATGGGGAAGACCTAAGAAGGAAAATATTTAAAAACATTGTAAAGATATTGCAGACAAAAATGCAAGTACACATTTTAATATGAAATACCATACGAGCAATGTGTGTGATGTTAGAACGCTAAATGTTCAGAATGTTCAAAAATTCTTTTAGAGTTCAGTAGTGTTGAAACGATTTATTTTTTGAAGCAAACCAATGTGTCTTGGGGAATTTTACTTAGAGTGCTATAGATACAAAAGTATCCATATATAGCTAGAAGACATTAAAATGAGATAAAAATCGAATTGTACAAGGACTTAAATATTTTCCGAATGCTGTAAGAGTGTAGTACTTGTGCTCCTTGAATAAACACATCACATAGGCTTTACAAATGATGCGAGCTAACAGCATGCCGTATGCCTATCACGCACGAGCCGCTAGTTAGTTCTAGTCAATGAAATCGTCACATAAGTTGCAATACAATGCAATTAGGTTTAGATATAATCGCATTATAATAGTATACAGTTTCGTTATCTTTATAACCTTTATAATAGAGTATCAGAGACTACTATTTTGAATTCTGAAGTGTTCATGCTCAAAATACCACCGTGAAACGTTATACGTCCATAGCCAACTTTTTCCACGTGTTTATATATTTGTGGCTCTCTTCGAATCTACCACTGGAATGAATACTGTTGTAAACTTTTCCAATTTAGTTTTCAACACTTCTGTGGGCATCATAATAATGAAGCTATTTTCAATCAATTCCTCAATGAATTAATATCATCCGACCCATCAATTACTTTGTTATAAGAGTCCTTCTCACTCTCCAGCGAATATCATGAGATTTTAAATGCAATTTTCTGTGGATTAATCAATGAGGAAATTTCACTTAGTCCAATAAACTACAATGGTTAGAAACTTTTTGTTGGGGCATTATTATGTGAAAACTTTTTGTATTTTATCTGAGAGATTTATTTCATAGCGTCTATTTGTTAATTTTAATAACCGCTTTTCAGAAGTTGTAGTAGGTTTATGTAATGTATAACGTAAAGCGCACAAATATTGTTATTTCATTGTGGTAAAAACAGCAAACAAAAAACAAGTGCAAACAAAAAACATTTTTGCAACAACTGGACTATAATTAGCAACATTTGCCAAAGCGTGCAGTTCAAGTAAAAGTATTTGATTTAGGTACGTGGGTTATATAAAGGATATAAAAACTTGTGTTTACCAACAATCCGTGAAAAGCGAAAGTTGTTATTAGACACCTTGAACTGAAAGTTTACAAAGGAAATTGATAAAAATGTTTAGACTCACCATCAATGGCAATGCACACAAGAAACTAATAATTTACAAAGAAAATAATATGTGTTTCCGTCTTTCTTTTGCAAGCAGTATACAATTGCAATTCACCTATTACGCTATATAATATTTTTACAAATAATTTATTTTTGCCAAAGGCATTTGGTGTTTGGTTTCACAAAACAGTACATTATAGGATCGATTGAAGGTATCCTCGACAGCGTCTCTCTCATATGGTACCGCTATGACGTCATAATTGAACATAGCTTCAGGCACTGTGGGGATGAAATTTTATCGAAAGAACCTGAGACTGGCTGAAGCTATTTTCGATTATGACGCCATGACAGTACACCGCACCTTATGAGCGAGATGTTGTCTAGGAGACATTGATCAATATAATGTTTTATGGAAAATGAAATTAAGAAATAGATCTTGCATAAATGTCAGTTTCGACTTTGGTAACTTTAGCCAAGAAATGAGAACATATGGAAATTCATATGATTAACCATCGTAGATGGCTGCAAGGGAGCACACTGTCCGGCTGTCAGTCAGTCCGTACTTAAGATAACTCAAGAATGCTTTGAGAAAATAAATTCAAACTTGATACGTGTAAACGGTTAAGTTCCTTTGTGAGGTACACTGGTAAAAATATTTCATGTCATTTGACAATTTAACTACAGGATACAGGTAATATATCAGTACATAAAATCTACAACGTGCGAAATGAAACCCGACGACGCTTAATTATTTTGTAGTAGCAACGACTATGACACATACACATTATGCCGTGTAACAGTTGAATTGCAACAACGCAAAAACATTGTGATAATTAAATATCTATATTTTGTAACAGTGCGTTCTTAATTGTAAGTGTGACTGCTTTAAATGTTACGAAACTACGATGATTATTTGCACCCAGTTTTGTTTTTACAATTAAAATAGGGATCAAATGTCAGGGATTGAGACACAGTGTAATATTCTGTGCAAGGCGGTGTAGTTGCACCATGATGCTTCTGTCTGTGTTGTATGTAATATTATCCTTCCTGTCGAAGAGAACCAACGATAAGTATAAAGAAGTAAATTGCTTAACCAACCTTCCTTATTAATGCAGTTCCGTCAACTCATTTCACCACTGTGCAGTTCCATTTCCATCTACTTAATTCACCTTCTCCTACCTGACTACGCTGAAAGCATGGCTGCTTAATTTAATAATTAGCTAATTTCTGTAGTGAAACTTCCTAACCGACCCTAAGTGTATGATTACAGTACAGTAGTACTACCTGAGTTTGGAATATTCAGGTTTCGGCTGGTAGCGCTTAATTAACCTTATGTTGCTCTCGAGATACTAAACACGTCTAGGTATTTCAGAGACACAGGCATAGGAGAACACGAAGTGCCTCAGGTTTCCAGAGGTTTGGTAATGCGTAAGCTGAGATGACTAGAATCTTTTAGTTGATAGCGAATGGCCCCAGCTAGTATTAATTTTAGTTTACAGCTTGTGCACTTGTACGACCGATTTTTATTGTTTTCCTTGATAAAATTAGAATTCCTATACAAGACAGGACACAAAAGGCTGGAAACCTTTCATTAAATCCAATTTTATCATTTTATTTGCTTTAGCTCATAATTTTGAACTCTTAAATTTGGTTCATAGATCCTTCCCCGCTGGCTTAATGGTGATTGAACGCAGATACCAATCCCCATTCATAACAGTTTTATGGCTTTTCAGCCGTTTTGTTTATGTACTTTAGGCTTCGAGTTTTTATATCTTTCTGATAAAAATTGTTTTCACTACTTTCTTCGTCACAGAAGCACTAAACTGCAAGTTCAAGAATTTGTTTATAGAATTGAAGAAAACCTTGAACGAGCAAAAAACAGTTTTCCTAACACAATGAAATATTTTATTCTCATCTCACATGACAGTATCTGCAGTTGAAGAATGAATTTACATATTTTGCCAAATAATGACATTTGCCAAGCTTCAAAAGTTCGCAAATCTATGCAGACTTGTGTACATGCACTGTCAGAAAAAAACTTCCTTTTTTGAGTAGGTCTCATTTGTTTTTAATTCACTTAGATATTTACAATGGTATAATATACAATGATAAGCATTTTACAAAATAATATTTCTTTGTGTGCCTGCTTTACCTTGAACATGCATCTAACAAGGAGCTCAAAATTATATACATATCATATCATGAAATAATGGAGAAGGGGAATGACAATGCTTTGTATATTTATTTGTCGTAAGGTGCAGAAACTTTTCTGGCTTTTTATCCGTGCCCACATATTTTTCTTTTCATAGCAGATACACTGTGTTGAAAATAATTATTGTCTTTCATGCAAAGCACTAAAATAACAAAGTATTGTCTGCAAACTTTTATTTTACTATTTGAGCACCTTGTACAAATAATAAGACTGCATTTGGCATCAGATCCATATTGCATATAAAAATCCACAATATGAGGCAAAGTAGAACAAATTCTGTATATTTAGGTAAGTAAGGCAGATATTTATAATGCGCTTACTATACCCAGTTGGTTCCGCAATAAGCATTTCTTTGCAAATTACTTTTTTCCTGCTTATACAAACAAGAGGTACTTGCTAGTTACATTACAAATGTGTTATGTTATATTTAGTTTGGCTACTCTAGTGAAACACCTGATTTCATCATTATAATTATAATAAATGAAGTAGCATATGCGATAATACAACTCTAGTATTTTTAACACTCTTATTACTTTTCCATCCTATAATTGCATTTTCACTTGTGTGACGTAGTTTGTATTACAGATTTCACCAAGCAAAAGTGAAAGTAAAGTTAAATATTAATCTCACTAAATTGCCGCCAATGCAATGTAAGGTAGCCGAAGCGAACTGTCAAAAAGCGTTTATTCAGTGGAACAAATTTTGGTTGACGTTAAAATTTGATGTTTTCCTTCTAATTGAGCTCATTTACCATATCAATATGGAAAATTTAATTAACTGCCCAACAAAGTCTACCCCAGGTGTCTGTACTTACTTCCAGTAAACAGATTTGGACCCGCGAGGTTGAGGTGTTTTCCTATGTATAACGAATAAGACCGTTAAGTGTCGTTGCCTTAAAACGTTTGTAAAGTTTATTGTGAATACACTGCCAACATAATATTAACGTAAAATTAACTCCCCGCTAAATAATTATTGCGCAAGTACAATACACCAGATCATGTTTTCATTTTCTAAATAGTAATATCGGATGTACGATATTTTATTCACTGCGTAATTTGTTTGTAATATACTGATATGGCTAGAAAGTGTAGAAAGTATTCATGCAACGTAAGCTTTAATCTATATGAATCCGGAAACGGTAGAATGGGAAAGACGAAGCTTACTAACGTCAGGACTTGAGCGCAGCACATGTCTGACGGAAGATATTATTTAACACATAATGTACGGGGCTTGAATACCATACAAAATCTGGCAAACTATTTCCAAGGCAGCAGTACTTTACCATTTTAATATTATCTTCACTAAATACACATGGTAATGCTAATACTTCCGTACTCTTAATACCCTTTGAGTATATGAAAAGTAGAACTTAGCTATTTACATTTCACCCAAATACGTTTAGAGCATTTTTGTGTAGATGTATAATGCAACAGTACTACTACTTCTACTGTAAGCTCAATGTCTCGCTGCACTATAAAACTTGGTTATATTATATTATATTCAGGGATGTACAAAGAATTTACAATATTTGAATAGCGACAAGCAGCATAAACACAAATCTCACATAACGCTTCAATTGAATAAGGATGAAAAATGTTTCGTGCCACAGCCATGCGTAATAAATTGAGAAACATTTTTAATTCTTTTCTCAATTGGACAGTAATTCGGATACGGCGTTATGCAGATAAAAAACCGACTAAGGATTATTATTGAATTCTATTGCTAATATCAATTGTCCACTTCTGGAGGAAGCGTATGCTTGCAGATCGTGACAGTAAATTTTCATTACTTTTCTCTGCATAACTGGATGTAAAGTGGAAAAGCGATACTCAAACAAAGTCCCCATATTTCAAGTTTTTCATTAATATTTTAACCATGTATTGGCAAGGCCGTGTTGAAAGTACGAAAACTAGTCATAAGTTATGCGATGCAAGTTTTACATGAGAACTGTGATGTTGACGTGCTGACTACTGAGCTATGTCCAATAATTTGGCTGTCCGCAATTGGAGCAGCTCCTATGAGATTCGTCAACTTCCTGGAAGCATTTACTTGTAGTTGACTAGGTATAATACATTCTATGTTGTGTTGCCTACTGGAGTAGAGAGCCATTGTTTGTCGTATAAAATGTAATATGTGTACATGTACATAGCTGCCACATAATATATGATATTATGAATGTGTAGAGTTTGTAGGGTGAAACGGCATGAGGGATAAAACGACTTGGGGAGTAGTCACTGAACCAGTAAACAGTTTTGTGTTCAAATATTTGCAGATATGATTTTATTATAACGGCTGACTTGAGATGACTGCTTCTACATGGTCTGATATGGCCGTGCCGTGGACCTGGGACTTTCCATTTTGCTACATGACTGGTATGGATGGTTGGCTGACTGGCTGGAAGGCTATGGCTCTTACTTTCTCTCTTTTTCTCTTCTGGCAGAATTCACATCCAGAGAAAATCCGAGTTGGTGTCTCAGTGTGCCCATGGAATCACAGCTTGCTATCTGACAAAATTCAGGATCGGATAATAGGATATATTGCTGATTTTTGCTGTCTCTGCTGTTTGCCATGTGGACGACTTTGGTTGATTGTTCTGTGTGTCTCAGCTGCTGTTGTTGTGAGTCTGGTTACTTGAATCATGGTTTTACTCCGTTATGTATTGTGTTCTGTCGTCGTCGTCCTACGGTCTTCTTCATCCTCAGTTCCCTTCGCTCTCTGGCTCTTCTGCACTCGTAGTTCTCGATAGGACGCGGACGCGTTTTCGTCCGTCGTCATCGACTCAATTCAGTCTAGTGGAGATGAATTATTGTGCTGCGTTTGGTTGGACTGACAATGAGCTGGGTGACACTACCTAACCTACACAAGTTAAAGACGAATGCCACGAAGAAGAAGAAGAAGTAGAAAAAGAAGAAGAGCACAACAACCAGAAGAATAATAAGAAGACGAAGACGAGGGAGCTTCTGCTTGTTATACAACGCAAATGTGCAAGCAAGTGTGAAAGGTGTTGCGAGCTCTTCTCGTGTACGGATGTTCCTGTACTTTTCAACGAACTAGACAAATGGACTGAGCCAGCGAAGAAGACGAAAGAAACAACGAAACAATCCTCCTCCGAGTCTTGGATATTACATCTGTGCTGTATACTGGTCTATACTAGTCTTAGTATATAAGTAATATATATGTATAAGTACAGCAATATAGATGGAAAAGACTGAAGCGACTATGAGAAATGGTTAAAGCTACAAAGTATAAAGATAGGAAAGTACTGCAGAAAATATTGTAGTAGTAAACACGCCTGTATAGATGTCAACATTCCACTACAAGAACTACAAATGATACGGCTCTCTCTCACTTTCTATTTTGCTATGATATTATTTTATTATTCGCAAACATATTTCTTATGCCTTGGTGAGTGGTGGTGGTAGTGGAGTAGTGTTTTGTTTTGTTGGTTTGTTTTGTTGTTGGTAGAACTACTTTCATTCTCATGACTCTTTTCGTGGACACAAAACATGGTCTGGCAGTAAGTAAGCAAAAGCGAGTGGAACATTCTCCTCCAGCTCCGGTCCAACTATAGCTCCCCTAATTCCAACAACTCTGACTGAGTCAAAGTGACTGGGACTGGAAGTAGAACTAGGACTGCTACTTTTATCTGTAGCACTGACTGCTAGAAACACCACAGTACAGTTACAGATATTTTGCTGTGTCCGTATCCTCGACGAGAGCTCGCCAAGAAAGGATTATTATTTTGAACGAGAAAGTCACAGTGGAATTTATTTCTGCGTAATCTACAGATATCTGTTACAAATACGCGATGGTGACTAGAGCAGCTGTGAAGTCTTGTTTTATTCTTACTAATATTACGTCCTTGTTGATTTCGTGTCCGCTCTTGGGCTGTCTTCCGACTCACTAGGCTCTTCTCTCTGCTAGTCTTTCTCCTAGGAATATTTTGCCAGACCCGAATGTTTCAGAGACAGCGGAGTACTTCTACTGCGTCTACTACTGCTAGGACTGTACTGGTATGATACTACCTGGGGAGAGTAGAAACATTTGTCAGCATAAAACAGCGCAAAGCTCACTCATCCAACAAGTCGAAACTACAATGACGGAAGCAAAAGTTTTGTCAAACATATTTCATCTATCACACACTGACTGACTACCACTGCTCTATATAAGTGCTCCGAACAAATGTAATCGCCCAACTCGAACGTAATGCAAATAGTTATGTATAGCCATTCGACATTTCTCTTTCTCGCTCAACACCTCACGGCTCAGCTCTTTCGCCTCAATATCTGCACCACACCAGACAAATACTTATTATACCAGCACTGCCCTGCCCAGAGATATTCTGAGCAATGCCATGTGAATATTTTGTGATGTACCGGACGACAGAGAGACCTATTGTATTCCCAAACACTAAAACACGTTGCAGGGTTATGTGGAAGTATAAGCTGCTCCGTCAGAATACAACAGTTGAAGACTACACATAGGACTACTACATAACGACGACACTTTTGCTTTCCATTACTTTCCAAAACTACCTAAACCATATTTTCGGAAATTTAATAGCATGCAAACATTTGAAACTACACGCTCTGTTCGGAATCGTACATCACTATGCAAAAAATACTAGTTTGTAAGCACAGAAACTTTTGACTCGTGTAATCTTTGGAAACTCATGACAAATATGCATTTACCCATCTGTACAACTTGCAAAATTATGTTGCAAGCCGCTTTTTCACTTATTATGTACATATTATAGTTATACATTGTCTGTATCAGCCGGAATACCGCAATTTGTTCTTGTAACTTTTAAGCAACCATTTTGGATGTAAATTAGTATTATAATTAATTATATTGTTCTAATATGCTACTTATAGGCATTAATTATCATTATACTAAGGATAAAGACGCAGTACATATTATGATCTTCAATTTTAAACCCGGACGCAGTTATAATCTCTGTAAATTAAAGTCAGTTTTAGAGTCCCTTTCTTTGATGTCAGCAACCGCCTACAACTAGAATAATTACTCACATTTTAGAAAGGATTTGACGAAGAGACAATTGAAGAAAGCATTGTCAAATACAAACAAACGGCCACCAAACCCACTGTGTAGTGAAAACGAATGAAATTCAAGATTTTCTGTTTGTAAGATCACACAGTAAATGTTTCTACAGTGTCTGGTACGTATGAAATTGTACAGGTGGTGTTGGAATATTTTCTCAAAACCTATCGTGATATAGTTAATATTTTGTAAGAGGAATGAAACGAAATGAGGGTGCTTTTGGATGTGATGATCTGCCGATGATCTTGATAGTTTTGACAATTAATCTATGTACAGTACTCAATTATATACTGCTTCGTATGTAATTAGTGAATATTACGTAGTTTATACCTGCGAATATTTTATATCAAATATAATAATGACGTTAAACATGTTTCTATTAAATTATGGTGAGGTGTCAACACAAATATTATGTCGGAGATAAACTGCAGAAGCACCTGTTTCCTCTCCTGACTGTAAGAAGTTCTGATAATCATGTCATAAACTAAGATTGAGTGGAATAATTAGCAAACACTTTATAATAATTCATAATGTACAAAACATAGTTGTAAGTCTCAACGGTAGTTTATATAGTCTAATGAGATACAATCAATTTTGTACTCTGAACCGCATATTACATTACACAATATTGTCATACTTCTCCTACTACTACTCTAAGTAAGTGCTGCTACTAATTCTATTTAACTGCTACTCGTCTAATGTAAGATAAATAATCATATTTCAATAATACCCGTTACTACTGACAAACCCGTAGAAAATGTTATAGGATCTTTCCATTTGACGCTTTATACAACTACAATGTACAACTAAACACACAAAACACACTATAGATTACCTACTTAATTGATTCTTCTGCGAGATACAGAACTAGCAGGTCACATAATGAAACACAGTCGAGAGATATCGGTCAATAGTTATTCTTAGGCACTTACAATATTACTACTACTACTACAACTACTACTGCTACTCTATTTCTCTCTTACGCTTCGCAGAAGGTACATTCTGTTATATTTACGACTAGTACTAGCAGTAAGTAGTTAGGCTACGAAATACTTATAGAATTGTTTATGGTTGAGATGAGAAGTATTCATGACACACAGAATGACATTGACGATAAATTATAATCTCAATGGATAGGTATCTATATCGTAGTATTTGTAATACTATACTACTACTATTACTGTTACAAGTTACAACTGTTACTACTGTATACATTTCTTATACTATCTACTACAAACTTGCAAAACATTTATGTGTATACTACACTGTACTAAAATCCTACAAAGTATAAACTAGGAATACATAATAATATTATGTTTGATGTTTTATATAATAATTACGAGCTACGATATTAATGCTAATGGTAAATAATTATATTATATAGGATATAAATTATTACGAAATTTATATGGATACAATAGTACTGCCAGCATGTACAAAATATTATATTATTTGAGTGCTGACTTACTTTAGTGGTAGTGACATAAGTGATATTGATTTTGGGTCAAGCAAGCAAAGGCTATAGGTGTATATACTACGGCTAATACCCATGATAGAGAGTATGATAATGTTACCAGATATAGTATGTGGCCTGTGTATGTCTATAGAGTTATTAATGCTTGTAGAAATATTGCCGGGGACTCACGAGGAATGTAGTTCTTTGGAAAATTAATACTCTGAAGTAGAAAGAGAAGGATGTGAACAGAATGCATTTGAGTGCTCTAAATGACTGGGTCGTTAGTTCCATTATTACGATATTTATTACTATGTATAGTAAATGTAATGTGAATGTAAGCTTGATTACTGAGAGCCGTTGTACTAAATAATACAAAACAGTCCTGCACCAATTTATCTAGTCTGTGTGTAAGTATAGTGCTTGGGAAAACCTAAATTGTTTCATACTTATGTGAGTATACGGACATAATCATACTACAATACAGCAGATTGCTAATAGCATTGTCGACACATGCTGAACGTCAACCACATGTCTACAAATACAAATAATAAATAAGCGTCTAGTAAATTCATTTCAAGCATGATGTGTGTACTCATGCACTCCTCCAAACCTACGCTGTCAATTAACTTGCAAAATCTAAATGATGAAATGAAATAATTTGTTTACTAAATTGATAGAACTGATCAGGAAATGCATGGCCACAAACTAACGGGGTGTTCTGTGATGAGATTCGCTGCACTGCTGGGCTGCAAACTGTCAAACCGCTTGTTAAAGATGTAAAGGAATGCAATTTGCATACTGAGTTGGATCTTGCCTTCCCTTACGTCGTTTTTGTGTCAATTGTGAACAGAAACAGAACACAAGGTGAGTCAGTCCATTATCTACTACACTTTAGGGATGTATTCCAAATTACATAATACATACGAAAGTTAATTGTACACGAACACGCGGAAATGTAGCAATAAGCATAGAAATCAAGTAAATACTACATTTATATCAGTGTTTACAAATTCATGCACTCTGGTTCAAAGTGAGGGTTGTGTCCGTGCATTAACAGAAAACAGTTTTATGTATTTTCCTCCAATATAGTACCGTAAAATTATATCATAGTAATTTTGAGTATCCAAACCAATCGTGGTAAAATTTTATTGCTGGTAACAAAGACAGCAACTTTAGTTACAAACTGCAGGTCAAATGAGTGTTGCTCAAAAACATTCTATTCATTTAATTTATCATCAATTTGGAAATTGTATTTAGAACAAATCAAATCACATCATCAAAAAGGTTCAGGTTAAATGGCAAGTTGAATCAGTCACCGGCAGAAAGAGACTAGCAAAACAATTTTTGGAGAATAGATTTTTTGCAGAAACATGGACACAGCAGTGTAGTGAGTGGAAGTAACATTAGAGCTTTAGTGGAAATATTTTATACGAAATATAGGAAACGAATGGAGGAAGTGAGGCACATAATAACGCATTACAACGCATATTACAATATGGTTGTTTTTAAGAGCGCGGTGCAAGTCTTAAGGAAGAAGCCTCTACTAATATCTCTGTATCCTTAGTCGAATGCAATAAAAGCCAGAGAGAAGAAGTCACTAAGAATACCATGTTTCCTTTAAATCGTTGTGTTTTGGCTGTACGTGTAGGCTATAATGAAATATGAGGTTGTAGATAGGAAAAGCTTTGTCACAGAAGAAAGTCCATAATAGAATCATAGAAATATATTCAAGCCATGTATTTTTGTTTGTTGCTTCTTACAGCTGAGAGATCTCATGTGTTCTATTCATCTCAGTTGAGTTTGCAGAGAAATAGGATTGAAAAAGAGTGCGACAGATACAGATGGTGGAGCATTGGTTGGTCATCTCTTCGCTATTAGTCTATTTTATATTAGAATGGCAAACACCACATCCACTACACTATGACACTTATAAAGCATGTCTGCCCTGTGTGTGTTTCTGTGTCTTGTGTGCCGCTTGTGTGCAAAAAAGGGTCATATATTATTTCCTTATACACAATATCCTTCGTAGTTGTACGGTGATGGTATAATGCGAAAACTATTGGATTCAAACGAATCCTGGACGATGCTTTCTTTCAGTACTCTCCGTATTTGTTCTCCTGTTTTGAGCAAATTACGTTCTTTCTGTTTGTCCCTCTGGAGGAAAGTCGTGCGACGGAAAAAGACAAGATAGATAGAAGAAATCCGAATTGATACAGCAAGTTGACGGGAATGTAAAGGAAAGAGTGTCGAAAGGCAAAGTTTAATTTCATACAACTCAATGGGGGATAGCAACTACGGATAGTATATTACTACCAGAGAGCCTACCATGGTGAGAATGGACTTTGAGCCTTCCTTGGCTTGACCAGGCTTACTTCTCCCATACACCCAGAATAAATAGTTCGACCCCTACTCTCACTTACGAGTTTACTTGCTCTTCTGTCCGACACTGCCACTAGGTAGCTTTGTCCTTTCTTCTTTCTCCTCACAGCTTTTTCTAATATCAGTCTTGTTGTAATACAGAGACAGGCGTCGTATCTCTGGATATTACATTCACGGGCAAACACAGTAAAAACAAACATTCTTTTTCTAGAGCGCTGAGCTCGTTTCGTGGTGACACAACACAAGGCGTAAGTTACGTGGTGTTGTCAGTACATAAATACACAGAGAAGGATGATTGTGTCTTTTAGTCGGTGAAGTCGTCAATTCTGTGGTTTTCTCTTTGTACAATGGTCGAGGAGTGGTAGTTGCGTTGAATTGAGTGGTACATGGGTGAAAGGTAAGTTGAACTGGCGGCGAAGACAACATGGCATTGTTGTCATCGGTCTGCGAGTTCTATGCTTGTTCTTCTCCCAGACAATTCACCATACAAACAACAACTCAAAACCTGCCTACCATAAAACCCTACAACCACACCACTATCATTTCAATAATATGCCTACCCACTCCACAATCGCACTAACAATAAGCACACATCTGCCATATACTTTCCCAAGACGTGTGTGTATATTTTCTATAGACATACAATGTAGAAACTAACTCTGGTACATGACTACTTCGACAAAACCGCACCAGGCAGTCAGACGAACTCTGAGAGAGGGAAAATGTAGTAAATAGCTTCATAGTACATGACTCAGAACTCTGTCTCTCTCTCTCTCTCACTATGTTACCTGCACAGAGCCCAAAGCAAAAGGAAGAAAATTCGAAAGCCCAACAAATGTCAACATAACCGGGAGCATTGAGAACTAGTAGTATGTAAACAGTGTAGCAATGGGGAGGCTTCAAATCCTTTTGTGCTGTAGGTTCAAATATCCTGTTCTGACTTGTCAGGAATTTCTCTTGTACACACAATATTTGTATTTGGACGCTATGTCGTTGTGTTATGTATTGTTGTGTAAGCTGGTTGTAGTGTGGCTGAGGTTTGAATGCAGTTCACAAGTTTTACTAGTTTCAAACTTACTTAAGAGTCTCATACATTTATGTTTCCATGCATGAATGTCGTCCTTCTTTATATGTATCTAATAATATCTACATAATGCTGTTGTTATTTGCTACTCGTCTGCAGACCAAGGACATGCAAAATGCTCCTACTCCTTCAGAACGATTCAATTCTGACTGACTCTTTCTGTGCATTGATGTACAGACTATTCTCATGTAGGCAAAGAGATGCTCCAATCTCAGTTATCTCAGTCTACAACGTCTGAGCAGAAAATCCATCAGAATCAATTGGCTGCCACCTGCATTTCTAAGTCTGTAGATATCCTTCTAACAATGCACCTGCTCCGCTCCCGCTCCTTTCCTATCCTCCGTCTCTGTCTTTACTCCGTTTTCCTTTTCCTCTCTCGGCAGAGAAGCGTCGTTGCACGTTTATGCACTCTGTAGTAATATCGTATATTATAGGGGAAAAGATTTGTACTTGTATGGGAACCTAATGGCCAAGAGAAGAGTTCTTCTCACTTTTTACGTTAGACTTGAGTGATTGTGAGTGGAGAGACATGCCGTGCCATAACTTGCCTTTTCTTCTTCCGTCTCTCTCTCTCTCTCTCTTATGTCGTTACAGCTCTGCATTCAACATCACACTAAATTTCACGTTTTATTCTTTCGCAATACGAATGCAATGAAATGGTTGCATTTGCCTCTTACAGTGAAGGGAAAAGAAATAAGAGGCGTAGAAGCGGAGTGGTAGTACAATTAGAGATGCAAGAGAATGTATATATAGCTTGACACTAACTATCCGTAATCTCTTGGTAAATAGAAATTCTTTCAGAGAATGTTATTTTCTTCGCATACATTAGCTCCGACTTTTCCTATCAAAGTTGATGGTAGGTATTTGTATTGAAGTGAAGGATCTTTCCACGAGTTTCCGTACGTTTCCAAGCAGATCGTTGAAGTGAAGACAAAAGAAAAGGAGTAGGGAAAGTGAACAGCTAACAATGAATATCTAAGCTGAGACGTACTCCAAAGCCAAAGAAAAAACGCGCATATTATGTGTATGTGTGTGTGTGCACTATGTATGTGTGTGTACACAGACAAATATATGAAAGGGGTTTGTGGCCTTTTGTATTTTTCAAAGAAGTTTCGACGGAATGGAATGAAAGATACTCGTAGAATAGATAAGTAGGTACATAGTACAATACAAGAGTATCCATACACGAGAGAAAAGGAGAAATCCCGTGCTCTCCTACAGATTAGTTTAAATTGAAAAAGGACAGTGTGGAGTACAGTAGTTGTTGGGATAGCAATAGAAGAAGAGTTTATAGACATTGTGTACAATGGATAGTATAAACGAGAAAGAGAAAAGGAGAAAGAAGAAGAAGAAACGAAGAAAAAGCGCAAGTGGAAGGAAGAAAAATAAGAAAAAAGGACAAGTGAAGAAGCCGACTGGTATTGGAGCAGTTAAGACAGTTAGCGATGAATGGAGTGGAAGAAGAGGACGGAGGCCAGTTGAGTTGAGTGTGGAACGAAGGACGCACAATGTAGCACATACGTATATTCTATAAAGGGACAATCTGCTGGGCTAAGTACATAGCTGGAAAAGAGGAGCTGATTATACGGCAGATAGTGGAGTGAGCAATAGTTCTGTATTCCTTACTCAGTTTGAGTTGTAAGCGAGAAAAGCGTTCTTTGCACTGTTACTACAACATAGACAGTTTCAAGTTACAACTTATCCAGAACTGGGCTGAGAGAGTTGAATTGGGAGTGTAGTTCGTTTGTTGTAGTATAATACCTAGAGAGACAGAGAGAGGGACTAGCGCCAGAGACTGGGTTCGGGTTATGTTCTATGAAAATCTAGAAAGCCACACTTTGAACATAATAGTTGTGGAGTCTGAGAAGTCTTGGTAATATAGAGAGGACAGAGAGCAAACTAAAACTACACTGACGAAGAGGACATTGGGAGATGTTGAGACTAGAGAGTGAATAGCTTTTTGCTCAGCGACGACCATTATCGTAAGAAGTAAGGTCATTGAAGAAGTGAAGCAAATGTCCGAAATGGGCAACCATTAGATGTAATAATTACAACGTGGCATGAGCAACGAATATAAAGAGAATCCTTGAGGAAAGTTATGAAATAACCAGCTCTGCTATGTACACAATGTCTAAGTACAGTACAAACGCGAGGAAAGCAAAGGGGAAAGCAAAAGCAATCTAAACAAACAAGTCAAAGAGAATTGAAGGAAAGGAAGGAGTGAGGCAGGAGAAGAGGCAATGGCAGAAGCAGCCTGGCTGACTCGAAGCATAAGCCAAGCAGAAAAGTCTGTCTTGTCGAGTGCTAATCTTCATTGTAGTTTGTAGTATTAGGCAATTTGGTGGATGCTGTAAGAGTTCTAGCATGCAATCACTTTCTTTTCCTATAAACACTCTTCGTACTTACTTTCGACCTTTTTCTCAATTTTCTGTCTTGTATCTCTGTGCACATAATACATCGTTGTTGTGAGTGCTATTGCTTTGCTATGTTGTCAATCAAAATCGTCTTGATGGATCCAACTTGAGCGTTGTTTTGTGCTGCGTTGTCTTGTGATTGTAAACATTGCAATTGGGAAGCCTTCCGGCTTAGCCTCATTGTGCAGCTAAATAAAACTACCTAAACAACCATAGGAAGCCAAGCCAATTTTCTTAATGGTATGGTTCGTACGATAGACGCTGCTCCTTCTTTTCTTCATGACGGCCACCAACTTACATGAACGGCCATACAACTACACTTCAGTATAGGCATAACACTAAACAAAACCATCGCGGCATTTGCTACATACATAAAATATAAGCACAATGGACAACGTGGCTGCACATATGCACAATCATTACATGCAATTCTTATGCATCGTTCTTTTTAATGGCAGCAGCCATAATTCATAAAATATTTTGGGTAGATGGACTCTCTCAGGCCACGCTATCCAATTTGCTTTTCAAAAACTAAAATCAAACTTTGCCAAAGTTTGGGGGTAAATCCGTTTCTTGCTGAACCAATTCGATATTTTCGTTATCAATATACTTATAGACAGTGAGGTACAGAAGTCATAAATTAACACGAAAAGTTCACAACGAAATTCGTCAAATAAATAAAATTGAATTAGTCATATCAGACTTCATTCCAAGATAAACTCTTTATGGACACAATCAGGGTTCGACATTCTGCCACCAAAAATAAATCTCCTCCGCACAAGCAAAAAAGCTCCTCCGACCAAAAAAGAGGCCCAAACCAAACAAAATTCAGTTGTTCGTTCTAATTTTGTT